>CM016487.1:34533533-34838533 GCA_002890555.2 Lagenaria siceraria
CATTTTATTGTTGTTATTATTATTTTAAGTTAGCTTTATAGTTTTATTAGATAGGATTTCTTGCAAACTAATATTTTGTGTAGCTTATTTATATTCCATTTAATAGATAAATCGACCCCACTAATATTTTTAAACCACTAAACATAAACTAAGTCAAAAAGTAGTATATACGATTGATGGCTCAATTCTAACATGAATGCAAAATTTAACAATATAAGACAATTTTCAAATTAAAAATATTCAATTATATCTAAAACAAGATAATATGAAAAAGCAAACAAATATAACTCACGGACTGTACAATTTATAGTAGCAATCTTAAATATATAGCAATATTTTAAAAAAATTACAAATATAGCAAAATTTATGAGTAATATCGATTTTAAGTTTAAAATCTTAAAAAGAATTTTGATACTTTTTATAAAAATGTTAGTTAAAATGATAGGGAAGAGAAAAAAAAAGGGTAAATTGGAGGGGGAGAGAGAAAGAAAAGAAGTGAGAGGAGAATGAATCACAACAGAAAAAATAAAAAGTTGGAAAAAATCAGTTAAAAGAAATCCCCCATTTTGCACAATTATCGTTCCCCATGTAACTAAAATTAGTTAAAATGGTGAAGCATTTCAAATCCATCCATTCCCTCAAACTTAAAGAGAAAAAAAAGGCAAAAACAAACCAGCAAACAAAAACACACATAAACCAAACACACAAAACCACACTTAAAACAAAACCAAATCCCCTCAAAAAATAAAAATTAGTAAAAATAAAAATTTCGAAAAATAAGCAAAAGCAAAGAACAAAATCCGCTTCCCCCCATCCCCGCCGCAGCCGCACCCGCTCTCTCAATACCTTCCATCTTCAACAACAATCTCTTCCTTAACCCTCAAATGAGCCCCATCACTCACCGCCAACATTTCTCCAAATCCACCTCCGCCGCCGTCACAACCACCACTTCCTCCACCACCAACACCCAAGCCTGCGCCGCCTGCAAGTACCAACGACGTAAGTGCGCTCCCGATTGCATTCTCGCTCCTTATTTCCCTCACGATCGCCAACGTCAATTCTTAAACGCTCATAAACTATTCGGCGTTAGCAATATCACTAAAATCATTAAAAATCTAGATCCGTTTGAGAAGGAAGAGGCAATGCGTACCATTATTTTTCAATCGGATGTCCGATCTGTCGATCCTGTTGGCGGTTGTTATCGGATTATTCGAGACCTTCAACGTCAAATTGAATATAGCAAGGCGGAGCTTGAGATCGTGCTTCATCAATTGGCTATTTGTAAGCAACAAGCCGCTGCTGCTGCGGCTGCTGCGGCCGCTGCGGCGATTCTCGAGGGGGATCCGATGAGTGGATACGGCGGAATTGAGCATCAATTTGTGGAAGGATATGAAGGGGAAGGGTTTGTAGTTGGGGAAAATGAGAATGGAGAGAGTTTGGACGATCAGGAAGTGGAGGTTTGGGGAATTCAAGATTCGTGTTCTTCCTTGCAATTGAAACAAGCCGGCTCTGTTCATGATTTTCACGATATCAAGATCGATACAAATAATCATCATCATCAACAACTTCTTAAATTTCAACACGATCATCAGCATGATCTGATTCATCAGAGGTCAGTATGATCCCCCCCCCCCCCCCCCCCCCCCCCCCCGGATATTTAATAACACAGAAAAAAAAAAAACATTTTTTTTGTTCATAATTTTTTTATATCCCAAAATATATTTATTTTTATTTCAATTTGTTTGCGTGATAAAGTTTGGTTTTAAATTGAATTGCAATTGGTAAATAAGTTTTCTTTATCTATATTATTATTATTATGATTTTTTTATCCTTCTAATTCTCGAAGCATTTTGAATTTTTATGATTGGCTACATTTGGCGCCAAACTACTTTGTTATTGTTATTGTTATATTTTCTTACAAATAACGTAGACCGAACGAACGCTTATCTTGAAGCTTGGCCCAAAAAGATAATCCAATAAGGCCCTTAATTTCCCTTATGGGCCAGCCCAATCCTTTGCCTTGATCAAGCCCAATGGGCCAAGGAACCGAATGACAGTTTCTGGGAGGCAAGCTAGATCTTCTTTTTTTTTTTTTTTTTTTTTTTTTGGCTAAATTGCAAAAAGTATCATTGACTTCCAAATCCACATCCAATCCGATGATTTATTATTACAAAATGGACTTTTATTTGCATTCAAAGAGCCAGATGGATTAACAATAGATTTGACTAATGGTCAATTTCAGGCTGAAAAGAATTGATGACAAAAATAAACAAGTAAACAGAAAATCTAAGTGTTGACTAATTTGAACTTTGCAGTGAAGAACCTATGCTGAAGATGGACAATGTGATATTGAAAGAAGATTCTGACCCAATGCAACAGGCTCAAGATCAAGAACTTAAAGGTGCAGTAGACACTTTATTTACCTTCCCAGCTTGTGATACTTAGCTTCAAGCCAACCCTTTCTCCTTCCCCACTGTAGTTTTCTTTGATTATTTAGTCCATTTGCATTTGGAGAAGAAAAGGTGTGAGTCATCTATAAAAGAGAATGGGGTAAAAATTGAATAAATTACACCCTTTTCCAGTATTCATTCCATGTACTTAGATACATCATTATACCAATTCATTAATTTTTCATACTTCACAGGAATTCAAAATTTGTTCATGGTTGTCTTATGATTTCCATTTGTGGTTGTAAAGTTCAAAAGTTAAGACACCTGCTCCTTTCTTTGAGGTTAGTGACTCAAACCTACTCAACATCTTTTGTACTCTAAAAGTAAAGCTAAAAAAAAAAAGTGGATATTCAAAGGAATATAGAACAAAGTAAATAACCATTATGGCTGATCTAATCTCATTATCATTACTGCTTTTGTCTTACAAACAAGTGGAGAAAGAAACTCACTTGAATCGTTCACGACCCAAAGAATTTTGTAGATGAACATTGGTTCATCTAGACACGTTGCCTTAGTATTGCTCCTTACTAACAACCTCAAAAGGTTAACAGTTCAAGAGATACCTTCTTTCCTTGAGGTTGGAGATTCAAACCTTCAAATTTGATATACTCTGAAGCTCAAAAAGTGAATATTCAAAGAAATTGTGTAGATAACAGACTAAATTGGAATTTGGCATTACTGATCTAATCTCATTTTCATTGCTGCTTGATGTCTTACAAGAAAGTGAAAAAAAAACTTCCCCTGTATAATTAATCAATTTATCACATCATATTGTTTTTTGAATTAATTACCAATGAAAATTGAGATATATAATGGAATCAGATTTAGATTAATTGCACTAGTAGCCCATATCATCCATTGCTGGCATTCTACTCGGAAGCTTGTCCTTATCATTTGGACGATCCACTATAGCTGCCTCGGCTGTTGTCAACAGCAATGAGATGCTGGAAATTTAAGAAAATCAAACATTTAATTAGTGCACTTAGAAGTGGATAGTATAACATTTTAGTAGTTTGTTTTCTAGTGCAAGGTTTAAAAGGACTTCCTAGAGAATGAAATAAACTAAGTTTGGCAACTTTTGACAAGGGACATGGGATAAAATATTCACCTGGAAGCATCCATTAAAGCAGTTCTCACAACTTTCAGAGGATCTACAATTCCAGCCTTCACCATGTCAACATATACACCTGTTTTGCACAAGAACTTCCCACTTAAGTAGCTGCAAAATCATTAACATCAATTGCGGGATGGAAAAAAAAAACATTCAATTCTCATTAATTAAACAATAATCCTCAGGAATTCAACTGAAGACACAGACAGGGGAGGAAAAGAGGAACTCCAGATTGAAAACCAAATTTCATGCGAGTAAAAGTCGATAGTTCTCTATCTCTTCTATATTAAGTGGAACAAGGATATCGTGTTATCATGTTATGTATTGAGGATATGTGGACTTAAAAATTTTCCAACGACTGAAAGTAGCGCACCTTTGGCAGCATCATAACCCAAATTACGGTCATCCTGTTCTAATAATTTTCCAAGAACCAAAGCACCATCATATCCAGCATTTGAGACTATTGTAAATGTAGGTGCCTGTAGAAAACCAAAGCTTTGATTTAAGAAAACAAGCAGTCAAGATGAGCCCCAAAAAGTAGTGCTGAAAACTCAACAAAAGGAACAAACCCTAAGAGCATGTTGCACTATTTCTATTCCTCTTTTCTGGTCTTCATTTTGTGCTTGAAGTTCATCCAGAACCTTCGTAGCATGCAAAAGGGCAACTCCACCACCTAATGATAGCAATTATTCACCAACAGCACGGAGATGCTTTCAACAATACAATACTTTGTCCAGTTTAAGAAAAGCTTACCTGGCACAATTCCTTCCTCCACAGCTGCTCTTGTGGCATTCAGGGCGTCTGTGACTCTGTCTTTCCTCTCCCCAAGTTCTACCTCGCTTACCCCACCCACCTGCAAGAGAACTGAATGTTTATAATGAGGCATACAAAATTCTTTCAGAACATTATCAAGGCAAACACTCTACCTTGAAGACTGCTACACCACCAGAGAGTTTTGATAATCGTTCCTGGGCTTTTTCTTTGTCAAACATTGCAGTACTCTTGTCAATACTTGTCCTCAACTGCAAGCCAATCAGGATACGGTTTTAATAGGAATTCATAAAACAAGATGCTACACTTTAATACATATTCCCATGGTCTCCAAAAAGACTCCAAGTTAGCTATGATCTGCTTTTCAGCCTCAAGAGGAATAGTTTTACAAAGTTGAATAAAAAAAAATCCCTCGGGAACAACTTTGATAGCTGCAACAAACCTGTTCACATCTTTCTTCAATTAGTTTCTTATCACCCCCTCCGTGAAGAATGATTGTATCGTCAAGAGAGACAGTAACCTGAGCAAAAGTTAACATTGTGCATGAAGCATTAACAAAAAATAACAGTAAAAAGAAAGAAGCACCATAATGGAATGGGCGTGAACCTTTTTTGCAGTACCAAGCATCTCTACTTGCACTTTGTCAAGAGTTAAACCACGTTCATCGGTGATGACCTGTTGTGCAGTTTAAGTGTAATTAAACTATCATACAAAATGTTGACACAATGAACTTGGATTAGACTCCTTTGTATCACCTCTCCTCCCGTCAGAATGGCAAGATCATCCAAATTTGCTCTTCTATTGTCCCCAAAACCAGGAGCTTTGATGGCACAAACCTGAAAGCAGAAAAAATAACGAGGGTGGTATATGGACAACAAAAGTTGGGTTAATGATGATAGGATTATAATTATGGTCAATATTCTGCAAGGGAAACTTGAAAAGTTCTAATGACGGTATAATGTAACTTCGGTCATGCACATAAGAGAACATAATACAGATGCTTAAATTATTGTCCTCACCTCTATATCAGCATGAACCCACAAGCACTCAGTATCACATATTTAAAACATAATGTTTCATTAATTCATTCACTAATACTTTTTGAAACTCACTCGAGAAAGCAAGTCAAGCTGACAGAAGCATGCCAGCCTACCAAAAGATATTTTCTTGGATTTCATAAGTTATAAGCCACTTGAGTTTAAAAAATATTAAAAACAAAATTAAGAAAAAAAACAAACAAAAACAAAAACAAAACAAACAAACATATGCCACATGCATCCTGGATGTATACCAGCTTTAGAAAGGAGAAGATATGAAATATTTTACAATGAGATTTGATGTCCAAACAAATATTCACAATTACAAAAGAACGAATCTCTTCTAATCAAAGAGATTTACAGCTACTTGAATATGCAATAATGTTTATGTATCTACACTTGCTCAGTTCTTTTGGAAAGAAATGTGATCTTTCATTGAAAGTTCACTGAATGCACAATCATGCAATAGTAATAAAGAAAAAGTTAAAATGAGCCACACTACCACATTTCTTTAAGAATAAATAAAATGTATAATAAGCAATCACCTTCAGGCCAGAATGATGCTTGTTAAGTATTAGCATGGCAAGTGCATCACTCTCAACATCCTCAGCTACAACAAGAAGTGCCCTTTTGTTCTGCTCAGAGAATGAACTTATCATGTTAGTTCATAACGTTCAGGCATTTTATTCACCATACATTGCACATGAAAAAAATTAGTAAAAATAAATGGGGAATTCTTAAAAATAGAAAAATAAGGAAAAATATTTACACAAAATAACAAAATTTATAGATAGTTGTAATAGACGCTGATAGAAGTCTATCAAGGTCTATCAATAATAGAAATGATAGAAGTCTATCACTGATAGATGCTGATAAAAGTCTATCAATGTCTACCAGTTTTTTTTTTTTTTTGTTATTTTCTATAAATAGTTGACATTTTTTTCTCTAGGTAAAAATTTCCCAAAATAAAATTAAGATTGATACCTTTACTGCAAGTTCAAGTACTCTCAGGAGTAAATTCATATCTGAAATCTTCTTTTCATGTATGAGAATGAGAGGGTTTTCTAGTTCCTGCACATTTTGATGCATTATAAGATTCCATGTTAAAATTGTTATACAAGAGACAAAAGTTGCAAAAATTACATGCTACACACTCCGCATCACACAAAAATATGCAACAAAGTACTTTATGATTTTTTCCCATACTCAGGCATCGCCAAGCAGCATTCATATTATTAGTGCATTAAACACCACAAGGTTTTAACTATTGCAAAAGGAATTCAAGCTTACACATTTCTGGCTCTTTTGATCGTTAATAAAATAAGGAGAAATAAAACCTCTGCCTAGCTTCATTCCTTCCACCACTTCCAATTCATCTTCCAGAGTATTTCCATCCTACAGAGACATAGAAATTACTGGAGTGTCCATATGTTCAATTATCATTTTATATAAAAGCAAGCGAGGAAAGAATGCTCACAGAAACAGTAATCACTCCTTCCCTTCCAACTTTCTCCATTGCCCTCGCTATCAATTCTCCAATCTCACGTTCACCATTAGCAGAAATAGTGGCAACCTGTTCGTAAATAACAAATAACAAAGGAAAGTAAAAATATAAGAAAAAGTAGAAAAGATCTAGGATAAAAATGTCGACAAACAAATAATACCCAAAAAAAATGTTTTATATCCATAGAAAAAACTGCTGATCCAGATGAAAGTTTACGTTTATAATTACAAAAAATAAACATTAAAAAAAATGACATCTCCTCTAGGATCAATATACTCATGCGCATGAACAAGGAGGTCCTACATCCAAAAAGCTCGCAGATGTGGGTACTAAAAAATGCTAAAAGCACTATTCCACTTTAGAAATCAATAATTACAAACTATTAAGAACCAAATACAAGCCTGTCATCAAATCCAAGGAATCCAACTTGAAAAATGTAAGAAGCAGCTCCCCTTTGGAACCCTGTTACCTGAGTAATTTCTTCCGGGGTGCTTATCATCAATGCTCTACTTTTCAACTCAGAGATAGCAGCATCAACTGCTTTTTTTATACCAATGCGTAAATCCATCACATTTACACCGGCAGCTATTGACTTGCAACCTTCGGTGAGAATGGCCTGAGTCAGAACAGTTGCACAAGTTGTACCTGCAACAAGATACGCAAGTCATTCATGAACAAACAACTTGCTTGTCCAAGTTCAAAAGCACTACTCCCAATACTTCGTCCAATGCAACTCTTATAATCTACATTGCTAAATTTTGGCAAGTCAATAAACAACACAATCCAACACAAAGTCAAAATGGCATGCAAACATGCAAAACTATCCTCTCCACCCACTGTACGATTTTCTGAGAATAACGACCTTGTAAGGCGTAGGCATAGGAGAAAGCATTCAATGAGGCTGCCATAATGTGGCTGCTAGTTTTTCATCGTTGGATGTATGAGAGAGAGGTATCTCAAATTAATATCTAGTGGTTATTAGGGGTATGCAAATTTTTTAATCCACAACCCAATAGTTATTTTGAGGTAGTCAAATACACAAAGTAGCGAAAATGTTACTACAGAAAGCCCCGTCTTGATCATAAGTTCAATTCAAAATTTTCTAGTTTCTACTGAAGAAAACACAGTGAAACTTCTTTATTTACTTTGTTTCAATACCAAAAAAATAAAATTTAAAAAAAAAATGCTAACTAACGTCCAATACCCATCTTCTGTTACTTAATGTCTTGTAGCTTCTTCTACATATTCTAGGGTTGTAAGTCCCAATATGAATGTCGCATGAACTTCTCAGCATAGATGGTATTGGTAATGAAAATTAAAAATAATAATAATAATAATAGTAATAATAATGACAATAGTAAAGGCAATTCAGACTGAATGAAGAAGGTACCATCTCCAGCAGCAGTATTCGTGGCACTCGCGACTTGCTTTACGAGATCTGCCCCAACATTTTTAGCCTTATCCTTGAATTGGATACTTCTGGCTACAGTAACACCATCCTTTGTGACTTTTGGGCTGCCGAAACTTTTTTCAATAATTACATTGCGACCCTAATTTCATTGACCATGATGACAAAGAAGCAAGCACTATTAATTAGTCACAATCCTCTTTTAAGTTCAAATAGACGTCAATGAATGTGAAAACATCTTAAAGAAAACTGCAGGAGTTCTTTCCACCATTACAAATTTCGATGTTCAAGTGAAGTACCAGAAAGACCGCCAAAGTCAAAATGACCAATCAGGCCCAATACCTTTGGTCCCATTGTCACTTTAACAGCTTCAGCAACCTCCGAGACACCTTGTAGCATAGCTGCACGAGCCCCATCTCCAAAATTGATATCCTTCGCCGCATAACTTCTGCTGCTTGTTACCCTGCTACATACCTTCAAATCCAAAGCAAACCAAATTTAATTTCAAAAAATTCAATCCATATCACTCCGTACTCATCAAAACCCAAGACAATCGCAAAAAACAATAATCACTGAATCAGAACCCGATCAGCTTCATAACCATATCTCTAGTTCAATGCATCGTTCAACCGTGAAAAGTATCAAAAACCACGTTCATTTCTTCATTACAAGAAACGCGCGCGCAAATCAGAGAATGGTCATCACTCAAACATTTAAGAAAAAAAGGAGGGAACATTTAGAATTCACTGAACTTTGCTAAACCAACGTACTGCAATTGACAACAAAAGTGAATTTCGTTCTCCAGTTTCATCCACAGTGCAACGAATTCAACAATCAGCACCCAAATACTACGAAACCATCAAACATGGAGAAATGCAACGAGTAATAGATGTTAATTCTTCTTACGAGTTTTCTCGACGTAGAGGAAGCTAATTTGGAAGCTACTCGATACATCGCCGGCAATGGCCACAGAGTCCAGAGAGAGTTCACTTTCCGCTTTCTGCTTGTAAGGGTTTAAGCAGAGGTTTTGAAGAAAGCATCAATGGCAGTGGCAAATGGAATCGCAATAGTATGCTCACTGGACGGTTCAGATTCGTGCTTATTTTAAAATTGCCGTAGAGGATTACGTCCGGTCCGGGAGTGGAATCAAAGATTATCGAGGCCCATCTTTTTTGGCAATCATGATGGGCCTGCTTCCCTTGGCCTGAAGTTGGGGAGTCACATAATAAAGCCCATGATAAAATTGTTTTATTATCATTTTCTTAAATACAACAAAGTGAGAGTTGGAGAATTTGAACTTGCGAGGTATGAGAACTTGAACTTCGAATTCATAGTAAAAGTTAAAGAACATGTTAATTACAACTGAATTTGAATGAGTGTGTATGTGGAGCGTAGCTCAATTGGTATACGAATGTGTTAGTAATCACAGGGTTATACACTATACTCTTTAAAAAAAATAGTAAATACATGAATTTGTTGATACTAATGACCCGTATAACGATACCTGTAAATCATTTTACTATAGTTGTTATGTTATACTCACACAGTCATATTGTGTTTTTTTTTTCATCCAACACGTGGAGATAGGTGAGAGATTCAAACATTTTATCTCTTGTCAATGATATATATCTTAAACGAATTGAGACATAGGTTGACTCATAGTTGTAATCGTTAAAATATATATCGGTAATTAAATACTAATTGTCAGCTTGTGCTTAATTTATAGGTTAAGTTATATAAGTCTTTTAAAAGGTGTAGATTGAAGTTTCACAATATTAAATTTCTTCTTTCTTTCTTTTTTTTAAATGGTTTATTGAATTTGCCAACAAGCGATTAGTTCAACTGGCATCTGAGTGTCACTAATATATACTATAGGTTAATTGAGCTATATTTGTTTTGACAATAACCCAAATATTCTCATTTACAGAACACAGTAATCATTGTTCATTAAGAAAGTAACTAAGAAATCAAAATTTGAAATTAACAAACAAATGAGAAGAAGAAATAATAAAAAGTAACTCAAAAATAAGGGAATAAAAACAGTATAAAAACAACAAACTTCAAATTCCCTCTCTTTCATCATCTTCTCAATATTCAAACAATCCATTTCCAGATCTTCACTCTGAAATCCGCCTTACACTCTGCATTTTCCACCGATGCCGCAACCGCTGTCTTCTTCTTCGCCGTCGAAACGCCCGCCGTGATTCCGTCACAATGAACCCTAAGTCCAACCTTCGGCATCTTCAACCATCCCATTTTCACCTTCACTTTCGTCTCCACCGTAATCTCCAACGGCAATCCAGCTTTACTCTTCATCGCCGCCTTCAACGAATCGACCGGCTCGCCGACGATCTCTCCGCCGCCGCTTTCCACCGTCACCTTCATTGCCGTGGTGTTCCTCTTCTCGTGGACGAACTCAGGGAACGATCCGTCGCCGAGATCGACGCCGTTCGACAAGACGGCGACGGAAATTGGACTGTAAATGAACTTGACTTTCTTGTTAGGGTTCGTAGTGGCGAGATTTAGGTCGAATTTGGAATTGAGTTGTGAAGAGGGAGTGAATTTTAAGGAATCGATTTTGAGAGCAGTGACGGAGAAGGACGGGCGGTGTGGACGATAAATTAGGTATACGACGGTGGAGGCGACGGCGAGGAGGATGACGACGGTGGCGATGATCGCCGTCAGCCAGATACAGATGGAGCAACAGCGGGAGCGGCGGCGATTATGGGGTTGAGGGCGGTAAGAGGGGCGGGAGGCGCCATAGAGTTGGGATTTGGTGGAAGGGAAGGGCGGCGCATTGGCCGTCGGATTAATGTTGTCGTTGGAATTTGAATTGGCATTGGGTTTACCGGCGGCGTTGGGGTAGACTCTGTCCGCCATGGCCGGAGCAGAGGAGGAGGATAAGAAATTATCAAAAAAAAAAGGTAAGAGATGAAGAAAGTGAGTAGTGAACTTGAGAATCAAAGGGGATTTTTAAGAAGATGAATGCTTTGGTTTCAAGGAAGAACTTCCTTTTCTTTTCTTTTATTTTCTTTTCATTTCCTAATGACAAATATGCTTTGTTAATATTAGCTTTTTGTTTTTCTAAGAATTATTTGCTATATATTTATGCTTTTCAATTTCAAGTATGTCTAGGAAAGATTTACCTTACTTCTATGTTTCTATAGTTCTAAATGTGTTTGGATTTCATTTTATAATTAATAATTAATTTTCTTTCCTTTCTTTTCTCTTTTTTTTTTTTTTTAAGTTTTACGATTTATAATTTATAATTTAATAGGGTAGTTGTTTAAATATTAAAGACAGAGAAAGACCGCAATATAAATAAAGAAATTTGAAAAAAATAGTTTGAAATTGAAGTAACCAACTTAAATTTCAATCAAAGTTGATTCACTTACATTTAGGTTGTTGTTTATATTTATAATATTTGTAATACTTAAGTATATAAGATATTGTCAAACCGAGCCTAGCTCAATTGGCGTACGAGTGTATTAATAACTACACAGTTTATGATTTGAATTCTCTATTCTCAGTTGTACTAAAAAAAAAGTACATAAGATATCTAATTAAGATCATTGTGAAATAGTATATTATTTGTTTAATGTTATATTTTTATAGTTTAACAAATGCATGGAGGGAGAATCGAACCTGAGTTTAGACATTTAAAAAGTTGGTTAGTACATTTTCTACTAATTTTCATGTGAATCTCACATTAAGTGTATATATTAAACTATGTGTAAGTTTAAATTATAAACTATTGTTTTCCTCTAATTATTTGAACTAATTTATGAATAGATTGCTTTCTCAATGAGATTTTTTCAAAATGGATTATGTACTTAATCATTACTCTTAAGCGTAATATACATTAAATACATACATATATTAAATTTTGAAATTTAAATTAAAAAAAAAAAAAAAATTGAAATTACAAGGAGTAGGTGTGAGAGTTTGGAAATGAAAGGATGGGAGGGTGAAACAATGGAATCAAAGACCACGACTTCGCAACTAATCCCAACTCTCAGACCAATCCTCACCCCTTCTTGAGCGCGTGGACTCACTTGCTAGCTTTTTTTTTTTTTTTGTTCTCTTGTGGAATTACCAATTTAATTATTGAATTGTGACTTGAGGTAGCATATTTATTATTTTTATGTAACGTTTGGGTAGGGAGATGCAAACAACCTGACACAATATTTAGAACGGGAGAAATTTTGAGTATATACAACCATGGTATAAAAAATATCGACCACTAATATATACTATCTATACCAACAAAATGCAAATTTATTTTTAATAAATCATATCAAGTAGAAAATATCCGAAAATCTTAGGAGGGATGGGAGCATCTGCACCACATGGTGATAGCAAGAGATATTGCCTTGTATGTTTAATAGAGAAGACATGGAGGAAGAGATAATGTTTTTAATTTACAAAATTATAAAATTTTGTAGCACGATCACATAAGAAATGTTTATGTTAAAAGTATTAAAAAAATCAACAACAAACATTGAAAGAGAGTGTTATCGAAACTAAAGATCACGGGAAAAGAAAGGCAAAACTTATTGACAAAAATTGTAGGATCGTAGTTTGATAAATTTCTTTTTGGGCTGGAAATTGAATTTATAAAAACTATCTTAAGTATGAGTTTATTCCTTTCCATATATGTTTTTAAATATTATTTTCAAAATTCAAGTCAATTTTCTTTATTTTTTTAAGTTTTAGAAATGATTTGTTTTAAAAAAATTTGGTTATAAATTTAAACACTTGTTTTTTTTTTTTTTTGGAAAACATGAAAATCATCCTTAAAAAACATGTTAAAATATTATTTTTTAAAAAATCAAATGATTATCATATTGGACTTAGTGTATGTTTGGGAGTGAACTATAAATTGTTAAATCACTTTTATCGTGTTTAAAACCATTCCAAAATTCACTCATAATAGCTCAAAATTAATTGAATATTTAATTTTACATTTTTAAATGTAATTTTTATATAATCATTATTGATTTTGAATCACTAAAAAAAATTTCGTCATGATTTTAAAAATGACAAAATTAATTTTGGTTGTTTTAAAATCACTTCTAAAACGTGAGAAGAAAACTAAGATTTGTGGCGTGAGTCCAACGCGCGAAGAGGCGAGTAGAACTTTGCTTAGCTCCTCACCTTCTCTGACTGCCATCTTCTTCCTCTTGTTGTTTGGTGGCAACGACCATTCCACACGTGTGAATCTAACCTTCAGTACGAAGTTAGAGAGAGGACTATGGTTCCCGTCATACGTGCCATAATTTACTGAACTATATATCTAGAAGCAAGTATTTGAATGAGGCGATTTGTATTAACTAATGTTATAGATCGACTTATCACCTTAAATTTTGAAACTAGTATGATAACTTAACAATTTGTATCGACAAAAGTTCTAAAATTTCATAGTTTGATCAATTTAGACCATTCGTTAACAATTTGTATCGACAAATGCATAATTTTCACACGTGTACAACATTTTTTAAATGCATAAACTAACATAACATCAAAGAGAAATGTTGCGATGTGAATAGTAGTGACTTTTTTGTCAATGAAAGTAATATTAGGAAGAATAATGTGATAACATTTATTGTTCTACTATGGAATAATCTTGGAATAATAATAATTTTGTTTAGGTAATTTTAATAGGAATCAACTAAAAATAGTTATAAACCACTACTTGATGTTTTAAAATCACTCCAAAAAAAGCTCTTAGTTGTATAAATTCGAAGTATATATACACACATACACTATTAACACGAGATTTTAATTGATACATTACTCAAAATTTAAAGATATAAATTGATACTTTTGTCCTTAAAATTAAACTCAAACAATATATTATTTTTCTTTCTTCTCCCTACAATAAATATAGAGTATTAGGATTTGAAGATCCGACCATATTCGATATTAATATTATAAATATAAAAATAATAATTATTTATGTCACAGAAACTATAAAACATTCGACCATGAAATTAAATAGATGGAGAAAGTAGTCGAATTATTGAGATTAAAAATCGTCGGTTGTACATTAATTGATGTGGGAAGTGAGAACTAAATAAAATCACCGACAGAAATTGTAAGAGAGAACACGTGTTGGGATGTGATTGGGTTGTGGTCGTGGGGAGCGAGACAGCAGGATGAATAAATTATATTAGAAAGGAAAGGTGGTGTCAGGGGCTTGGTTACAAATCAACTACCAAATCTTGAGGGCCGCCCTGAGGTGGGTACGTTATCTGTCAACATTCATTGATCTTTTTAGGCACAAAAATACTTAATTTGTATTTTAGGCTAATTTAAGAAAATTTTATTATTATAGTAGTATGAAAAATTACATATTATTTTTATTTGTTGTTTGCCATGTCATCATATGTATATTTTTAAAAACAATAATAAAGAAATAGAGTGAAATGTACTGATATTTGTAAAGACAAATTTTTAATTATATGAACGAAGAAAATTTGTACTAAGCAGTACTATAAATTTTTCGAATATATCGATCTTTGTGTATTTCACTCAATCTTCTAATTATAGATTGTCACGTGACAAACTCTTTTTATTTCTTTATTTATTTTTGTGTATGACTAGAGTGTAATACACAAAGATAAGTGTATCTTGTGATGCATCCAAGTATTATTATACGGACACCATTCCTTTATGTTTTATAGATTATACTTTAAGTCATTTTTTAAAATTGTTAATATTATTATTTGAATCTTATTTTGCATTCTATGGTTTGACTGGACCTTTTTGTGTGTTTTTTTTTTGGCTCAAACACATTCCCTTTGATTTTATCTTTGAGCCGTTTTGTTTAGATCATAAACTAAAAAAAGAACGCATTTACTAGATTCGTGAACTTGAAAATGTTTAATCTATTTTGTTTTTTTTATATTTGAAGAGGTTGTTGAATTCTCCGCGCTGTATTTTTTAGGTTTTTTATTAGTACTTTTTTATGCCACTAAGTGTTTGAACTTATATGAAATCAACTGAACGAGTTATTTTAAACACTATCATTAGCATTCCATCATTCATGTATAGAACTCTATACTAAGTATGTGCAACTTAAGAGTTTGAGAGTAAAATTGTGTGTTATGGTTCTATTTGTTGACTCGTGATGAATTTTCTAGAAGTAGGGAGTCGTGCTTAAGTAATTTTCCGTTGGAGCTGGAGAATTCGTATTCTAGTGATTTCTCTTTTCTTGTTGCTCATTGGGTTGTTTAGGTTTTTGTTCGTTTGTTCAATTAAAAAAAAAAAAGTTCTCTCTTTCGTACAAATTTCCTTCCAAACTCGAAGGCAGGAGAAGTTTATTTGAAATTTATCTACGAGATGGGAGATTTAATCTAAAGGAAATAATGGATACTTTATCAACTCAACTGAATTTGTTTTAACCTACCATTTTTGTACTTTTACAAAATATAGCTAGAAAAGAATCAATAAGTGAAGAGTTTCTTCTCTTTTTTCATTCTCTTCCTACTAACTTTAATGCAATCATTTTCTTTCACCAAGAAGCTCTCTCTCTCTCTCCATATTTTATATTTTCTTATGCAAAAGAAGGGCCATTGGGTAGTTGATTCATAAATAGTTTATGTAGACTATGGCCTAAGCCTAAGTGTCACTAAAGATGATACATTTTTCAAATTAATTTAAATGGGTTTGGTCTGATTAGGCCCTAAATTCAACTCTGATTCGTCTTCACTATTCAACAATTAGAATATAACCCATTAATTTTCAAAACCCACATAAAATTTCATCACCAAATTCTTGATTAGTCAAAAAAATCCAACTGGGTCAGCTTCTTTTTTCAAATTTAAACTAATATCGAGTGGCCTCGCGGATAATCGTTTGGACATTTGGCTGAATTGAAGTCAAGCATTTTTCAATATCAAAACCGTTTTAAAATGCTTTCCATTACTTTTAACAAAGACCCTCTTTCTCCTTCATTTTCTTTCTTTCATTCTCTCTCTTTCAAGCTTAAGATCGATTAAGTGTGTCTTGTAGTGCTTTTTAATTAATCGATCGAGAAACCCTTTAATCACAGATGACAAAAGGGGAGTATTGTATTAGAGTTCTTAAAGCTCTGAGGATTCTTGAGCTTAGTTTTCATTTGATTTATGATTGTATTCCCATCGCTTTTGCAGTACAATTTGTGGGTCTTCTTCATTTGTCTTCAAAAACTGCTGTGTTGAGCTGTTACTAGTGCCCATGTCCCCAATCGCTAAATTGTCTGTTTCTCTCTGATTTCTCTCATTTTCTGAGTGAAGGGAAAAAGAGGAGGGATCTGATGAAAACTGCAGAAATTTCCTTTCAAATTGGGACTCTGATGGGGTTTCGATTACTGTTTCTGCTGTTCCAAATTTGTTTTGCTGTTAGATCTTTCTCTATCTGTGAAGCTGCAGGTAATGGGTTTGGTTTGGTTCTGTAATTTTTGAATTGTGTTTGATCTGATCATATAAGTTTCACAAATATTGATTTGGAGTTGAATTTGGATCTGGGTGTGATCTGAAAAGAGTTGGGATTCTGTTAATTGATCACTTTTCTAGGGAAAAAAATCAGTATGATTAGCTTCATGCATAGACTGTTTTCCTTTCCTTTATATTCACCAAGTTGGATGGTTCAGAAATTAGAAGAAGAATTGAGATGCTAATCACTAGCTGATTTTTAGCTTGCTTTCAAGACTGGTAAAATCCAACACATTTCTTATCATGGTTCTCTCTTTCATCAAAGTAGCCACAAAAGCTTCAAGCTGGAAATCACCAAAACAAGCATAATTTACTTCATATCATGTTGCTTGCAAAGGTTTTGTTCCATTTTCTGATTTTACTGCTCTCTTTTTGCAGCTATTCCCCCAGGCAGGACGAGCGGATCGCATTTTGTAATCTCAGGTGAACTTATTTAACCCTTCCTCACCAATTGGATCTTCAAAACTCGTTAAGAATTTAAGTAAAACTAGCAACTTCCAATCTATATCTTCTATATGAAATTAATATGGTTTTATGAATGATATACAGTGAAATCAAGCACCGAAAAAAGTATTGGAAAACATAAATCTCAAGCTAAATGAAAGCTAATTGTGTTGAGTGGTTTTGTGTCCTTATAATGCCACAGACCATGCTGTCACTCCAACATCTCATGGCTTTGGCAGGAAACACCATGGCAATTTGGATAATGCAGCCCCTAGCAAACCATTTAAGAGTTCATCTCCTCAGATCCACTCTCATTATAAAGGTAATTGGGTGTACATTTTAGTTTCTATGTTCTTTCTCTCAAGTTTTTGAGCTATCAAGTAGAAATTCTTGACAGAGATAACATAAACAGTAACATTTGCTTTTCTTCTGATGTAGCCATTCAATCAGATGATTCAAGTAGAGCTCCTAGCATTGCACTTCCGCCTACCGCACCTGCGAAGAAATGGGGGCATGAACATACATTCTCACCATTGACCTCTTCTCATAAATTTCGCCATTCAAGAAGGAAGTTCAGAAACAATGCTCCACAACCTACTTATCGTGCATCGCCCCCGACTAGCAGCCAGAAAGGTTGAGAGTCTCGAGATATACTAGTTCATCTCTTGAATCTTCGCCATTTAGATCTATAGAAGTATTCACTACTGAACTTTCAGGCCCTGCTGCTGTCTCTCCAATTCAGTCACTGTTGCCATCTGTAGTGAGAGGGAGGTCGCCCGGACCTGCGCCATCACCAACGATTCAACCCAACCACTATTATAGTCTGTAAAAGAGAACCTGAACTTTTGTTTAAACCTTGAACACTATTTCATTCATTTACATTGCACAAGGATGCTGTTAACTTTATGGTATGGACATGTTTTCTTTCCAACAGTGCCCATTCCTGCACCTACAACATCTCCTATGGGTTCTTACAAGAAGAAGAAGAGTATGCCACCATCACAAGTTATGATGCTACCACCTCCACCTCCTAATGGGGGTAGGCACAAACTTAACTCTTAGTAGTGCATATCAAATTATCTGAAAATTAACCACATTATAATAACCTTGTGCTTTGCATTCGACACATGTAGATTGTACAATAGCATGTACAGAGCCATTGACATATACGCCTCCCGGGACGCCATGTGGCTGCGTGTGGCCAATTCAAGTCAAAATCATTCTTGATGTTGCAGTATACACATTTTTCCCTCTTGTTTCAGAACTTGCAGAGGAAATTGCTGACGGTATCAGTCTGAACCAAAGCCAAGTTCGAATTATGGGAGCTGATGCTGCTAGTCAGCAGTTAGAAAAAACAACTGTCCTCATCAACTTGGTTCCAAAAGGATCAAAATTCAATCATAACACGGCCTTTTTTATATATCAGAAATTTTGGCGGAGAAAGATATCCATCAACCCTTCTTTGTTTGGAAGATATCAAGTACTTAATGTCAAATATCCAGGTTATCTCTTGATCCTTGATCTTTTGGTTTTGAATATTAAAAAATTTCAACACAGAGTGGATGTGGACAAGTGAATCTAGTGCAGTTGGAACAATCTGAGGGGCATACTTTTTATGTCCTCGGAGTTCCTTCCATTTTTGTCTGAGCAGTTTCAAGAGGGCTTCCTAAAATTCAACAATGTTTTTTTTCCTGATAAGCTCTAGCTCATGCAGGTCTTCCGCCATCTCCTCCGTTAGCGCCTTCAGGTACTTCATCCATTAATGATGGTTTGAACACTAGCAATACTAATGCTGGAAATGCAATTAAACCACTTGGAGTTGACGTGCCAAGACGAAAAAAAGAAGGGCTTGGCAGAAACATGATCGCGGTTATTACTATATCATCGTTCACTGCCCTTGTCATGTGTGTCGGGCTCGCTTGGCTTTGCCTGTTGAGATGCAGAGTGTCTACACATCAACCAGCACAAATTCCACAAAACTTGATAGCCTCACCTACAAAACCACCAGGTAAATCTAATTCAACCAAATTCAGAAATTCTTCTGATTGACATTCCCTTCAAAGTGTCTGCAGTCCTGAACTCAGTCTAGAACTTGGTCTTATTTTCTTGGTATGAGCAATTTCTACAGGCACTGCTGGATTGATAATGGTTGGAAGTGAACCTGGTTCTTCATCCATGCCTCTCGATGCCGATCCAATGACGTATATTGGAGCTGCAAAGAACTTCACCTTGAAAGATATGGAGAAAGCCACTGACAACTTCAATAGTGCAAGAATATTAGGAGAAGGTGGCTTTGGAATTGTTTACAGTGGCAGTTTAGATGATGGAAGGGAAGTGGCTGTGAAGGTTCTTAAACGACATAATCAACATGGTATTCGGGAATTCTTGGCAGAAGTCGAGATGCTGAGCCGTTTACACCATAGAAATCTAGTTAAGTTGATTGGTATCTGTACAGAAGATCAGATTCGCTGCCTGGTATATGAATTGGTTCCTAATGGAAGTGTCGAATCGCATTTACATGGTAAGCAACTTCCTGCAAAATCTTAAGTACCTTGTCATTTGTTGTTTTTTTAAAACAGGCTTAAAAGTACCCATCCTAGATGGTTTGGTATTCATATTCAACTTGTCTTGTTTGATTCCAGGCATTGACAAGTTAACCAGTCCACTTGACTGGGATGCCCGCATGAAGATTGCCCTCGGTGCTGCTCGAGGCCTAGCCTATCTGCATGAAGACTCCAATCCTCGAGTTATTCATCGAGACTTCAAAGCTAGCAACATCTTGTTGGAATATGACTTTACACCAAAAGTTTCAGATTTCGGATTAGCTAGAACTGCACTAGAGGAAGGAAACAAGCACATCTCAACACATGTTATGGGAACTTTTGGGTAAAAAATATCTTTCTATCATGTAGTTCCTTCAAATTCATTTACTTTTCTCAACTTCATCATAAGTTAATCTTATACAATATATTAACTTCTGGTTTCCAGTTATCTAGCTCCAGAATATGCAATGACTGGCCACCTTCTTGTAAAGAGCGATGTCTATAGCTATGGTGTTGTCCTTCTTGAGCTACTTACAGGAAGAAAGCCAGTAGACTTGTCGCTTCCACCCGGACAAGAAAATCTCGTTGCTTGGGCTCGTCCACTTCTCACGAGCAAGGAAGGGTTAGATGCAATAACAGACCCAGCTATTAAGCCTGATATCTCCATTGATAGCTTGGCCAGAGTAGCAGCAATTGCTTCTATGTGTGTGCAACCGGAAGTATCTCACAGACCATTTATGGGTGAGGTTGTTCAAGCCCTGAAACTCGTTTGCAATGAGTTCGAAGAAACTAACGATCCAGTTTCAAGAAGTTACAGCCGAGACGAACTTCTAAGTTACATGGACAGTAAATTTGGAGGAATTTCCGGTGAAATACTAAACGCTCCCGAGACCTCGCACACCTTTCCTTCGGGAAAAGAGACAAATGTAGGATTATCGGCATCAGATTTGATTAGTGCATCTGCAAGATTTGAAGGACAGGAACTGGTTTCTTCTAGATGGCATTCATCAAACTCGGAACCATTGAGAACTGGAAGAAAAAAGCACTTATGGCAGAAGGTAAGAAGTTTGTCACGAGGCAGCTTCAGTGAACATGGCTTTTCTGCAAAGTTTTGGCCTGGATTTCGTTAGTTTATGTTTATCCATATCTTGCATTGCAACATCTTGAAGTTCAAAGCAATTGCATTTCTGAGGCCTTTAATTATTGTGGCCATCTTTTTAGCTCAGTTATTGGAGTACCAATTTCAATGTCATTGACATAAAAATGACACAGGGCCTGAGAGAAGATAAATTAACACTAATCCAATAAAATTAAAAGAAATGGATAAAGAATTAATTGAATAAAGCAAACTAGCTAGATGTTTCACTTAAAAAGTTTTTAATCTGTCCTCTTTCAAGGTCACAAGATACATACATAACAATCACTACAATCTAGCTCAAACATAAAGAACAAGTCTAGTTGAGACCAGTCTCTTTCTTCTCCTTCTCCTTCTCTTTCTCATTTTCTTTGAGTGCTTTAAAAGAATAACTCATTAACTATCAAAATAATACAAAACAAATAGGCCAAATAGCTGAAAGAGACTAAATATAAAGAATACTTTTCATATTAAAAAAATTTGTAATTTCCAGGCTAAGCCAGAGATCTGTATGCCCACTGTTCTTTAAGAATCAAGCACCCAGATCACTCTTCCACTAACTCTAACACTGCTTGTAACTCTTTGTAGTCTTTATGCTTACTATATTCCAGCTTTCTTTCCCAATCTATCCATCAAGATTTTCAGGCCCATGTACCTGCATACACAGAAAAAGGCATCCAGTTGTAGTTAGTTGCTGTTTTTCATCTTTCTTCTTTATAAGAGATTAATGGCCCACGAACAGATGTTCACAAGTGTACCTTCCCATCATCATAACAGTAGCTTGAGGATTGGTGCCCGGGGACTCACTGAATGTCGACCCGTCAACAATGCGCAGTCTAGTTACACCGAGAACTTTAAGGTCTTGGCTCACCACCTTGTCCACTAGACACCCTCCATGGTAGTGCCAGATTGTGATCACAGTGTCTTTGCAGAACTGCTCCAAGGACTTGGTGTCATTGGTATGTTTGGGTATGAGGTTGATGTTGGCCTTTACACTAATATTAAGCAGCTTGTCTAATGTTTCCTCGTCACATTGTGTGAAATTTGTGAAGTATTTAGACTCCACGATCTTTGTAAGCATGCGAACCCCTTCAACGCAACGGTGAAGATCATATGGATGACCAAAGTAGTTGAATGTCACAGCGGGATTGTTGTCGACATTAGTGTTAATCAAACTCAATTGTCCTCTCGAGATGGGATTTGCTATTTTTTCTAGAACAAAACCTCCTTTAAATGCTTCGTGGGGCAAATCTCGTTTACTTTTGATGTACGCTTGAACGGCTTCTGGCGTTCTTTGTTTTGGAGGAATGGTGGATAGCTGCCCAATCTGAATAAATCCACAAAATTATGTATCAGACAGAATCCAAGCCTTTTTACATACTTTGTGTCTACTTTGCTCATGTGCAAAGGTAACAAAGTTCAACCCAAAAGCCATCATTTGAGGAAGCAACGTCATAATAAACTCGGATCAAAGATTGGTAGCACTAAAATTTAAAGACAGTTCTTCAGTTCTCTCCATATTATTTATCTTTTAAAAGTGAAAGGGAGGTGTTTAATTTACCTCAGCCGACATCAAACCATGGTGACAGTGAATACTTTCCCCCGACTGCCCAAATCCACTGCTAGATTCTATATAAACACCAAGCTTTGTGATTCCAACTGCTTGTATAAGTGACTGCTGAACTGGTCTGTTGCTAGGAACAAAAATGGAGTTCAAGGGATTATCAGCCATGTCTTTCCCAACAAACTCATTGTCAAGCACCATGGAGATGTTCCACTTTTCAAGATCAGCCCTCGGACCAATTCCACTGAGCAGCAGCATTTGTGGACTTCCGATTGCTCCAGTGGACAATATAACTTCACTCTGCCGCTTGCTTGATAGAAAAACTTTGTGCTGTTTTCCAGTTTCATCCTTGAAAACAACTCCAATCGCCTTCGGTTTCTTACCTAAACATTCAGAATTGTATTTATTTGATTAAACAAAGATTCCGAAAAGGTGTTAGAACTTTCAAAATTTTCTCAATGTAGTCATTAAACTCCAAAACGTTTTTACATATCTCCATCAGTTCAACATTTTTACGCAGTAGTATACTGTTGTATTATTAAAAGATTATGTAGCGGGTTCATTTTGGGCGGTTTTCATACTCTATTGTATCTATCCAAAAATCAACGAACATTCATAATTCACATTAATTTCTAATATACAATGTAAATCTCAACAGTTTCACCATAATTTCTCAACCAATTAGGCAAAGTAACGAATAGAAATCCTAGAACTCCATGCTTTAGGTAACGAACAGGCAAAAACAAAATCATGAAGACGCTGAATGCAAGAGAAAGAAGCAAGCGAACCTTTAGTGTCAAATATGAGTCGTTGAACGGTGGCGTGAACCAGAACCGTAAGCTTATCTGGATTCCCGGAAGCTAGGAGTTCAGCGGTGGTGTGACGGCGGCCGAAGCGGTCGAAAATGGTCCCTCCGACTTTGGTGCCGTAGAGATGATCGTAGGTGAAGCCGTTGAACGGCGAAATTCCGACGTCCAATAGGCTGTCGGTGAAAGCCATCTGCCAATCGGCGAGCTTCGGCCGGTGAACGATTTGGTTCTCCACCCATGAGTACGATTCGTTCACCAACTTCTCGTCCCACCCCACTTTGTTTATAAACCTGCAAATCTCCACTAATTATTAGGATAAATAATTCTAAATTTTAATTTTTTAAAAATATTTTGCGGTAGTTGGCGCTTGTATTTTAAAAAATTACAATATCAAATTCTTTAATCAACAAAATGACATGATGACTTGACTATTTGTTCAAATATGTTAATTAATTGTCATGTCAATTTTTATTTATCAATTTAGTATGAATTTTTTTTTTAAATGACTTTCTAAAATAATTAAAAACTTTCAAAGTAAATATTATAATGAAAATTATTAACTTATAGGCTTAGTGGTATTAACATGCGTTCCGTCCTTAGAGATTAAATGTTTAATTTCCTACCTCACAATTGTTGTACTAACAAAAATGTAGAGGACTCATTTTTTTTAACCTTCCTTCAAAGTTCATGACTGTTTATATAATTTAACCATCTTTTTAAATAATTTAATTAATAAAGTAAAATGGGCAACAACTTAAATATTAATAACTCCTTAGAGACATGTATATACCTAAAAGATTGGGACTATATGATATATCTTGTGTATGAATTGGTATCTTTACCATTATTAAATTAAACGAGCAATAAAGCACTAACTACCATATTTTTTAAAAGAAAAAAATGATAATAATACTAAAGTTCTAATTACCATCTTAAAGTTCTATCATTCGATATCAACTTTATAATTATTGAACTATACAATAATGATAGTAATAATAATTAAAAATGGGTTGGTGGGTGTGACAAGTGAATTCTGTTCTTAAATGGACCACCTCCAAATTGGTTACGTTATATCTATCTTGAAATTATTGTGTTTTTTATATACCAACCTCGAAATTATTGTTAATCTTTAAAAAGAAAAAAAAATTAAATTTCTTTTTAAATTGCAAATATGAAAGGAAGAAACCAATAAACGATCCAGAAAAGGAAAAAAAACTGTAGTATCATTTGAATTGTGTTCAAGTAGACTTTTAATTATACATAAAAACAGTGTATAATTAAGAATTAAAATCAAAATGGAAAGAATAACATAAATAAATAACAAAAGAAAAAAAAAAATCAAAATTTACAACTTGGGGGTAGTTGTATTAAAGTTTAATCTTAGCTCTTAAAAGAAAGTATGATTTTAGCAAATTTTAGCAAATTTAATCATAAACTTAAATATGTGACACAAATGTGATTTTATTTCAATTTTCACGTAATTCAATTAACAAGAAGAAGTGAAACTCATCAAAATTCAATTTTTGTACAAAATAAAACATAATTTAACTAATTCACAAGATTGAGGGTGATTATAACTAAATTAACTTACTAATTTTAATAAAACGGTAAATTAAGAATAATTGTAGGGATATAGGATTGGACTTGAAGATCATGCCAATTAGTTAAGCTCACTTTAGCCATCTAAAAAAAAATATTAATTTCAACTCGAGCCAAAATTTTCACAATTTTTTTTGTTAAAAAATTCACAAAATTAAACCTAATTAATTTCAAAACTCACAAATTTCTTTTAAAAAAAAAAAAAAAGAAAAGAAAAAGGGAAAACAAACCGTAGTTTTTTTTTTTTTTTTGGTTGAAAATATTCATAAATTTTAAGGCACTCTTGGTTAAAATTAAAATTTATAGGATAAAAATGGATATTTAAAAGAGAAGAAAAATGAAAAAGAGATGAAAAAATTTAAAAGATGGTGGGAAATTGAAGTACCTCGTGCTTGCTCTGGTATAGAAGCCTGCATTAATGGCGGAACCACCACCCAAAACCCTAGCTCTCGCATTGATAACTCCATCCGTCGAAGCGAAGGCCTGAGAAGCTGAGGTCGGAGAAGTGTCGGCGAGGCCAATGTGGAAATTTCGAAGGAAAGATACATTCGCATTCGTGAAAGGAACGCCTCCTCTTTCCAGTAGCAGCACGCTGAAGTTCCGTGACAATGTCGCCGCCAATGGACAACCGGCGGTACCACCGCCGACGATTATGTAATCATAACCACTCTCTCTTTCATGGCCATCGCGATAGAACGAGCTTGCGCGCTTGATGAACGGGTATCGCGATTTCACCCAATTTTCCCTACCTGCACTTTCACAGTTTTTTTTTTCCTTTTGCTTGTTAACAATGGAAAGAATAGGTTCTTTTGCTGAAGATAAATAGCTCAAAACTCTGTGTTTATGTTTTGTGTGTGGATATTGTAGGGCAAAGAAGATGAGTAAAATCCAGCGATTCGTTCCTCTTTAATCCTAGAAAATCGAACCCCAACTATAATAGATGTCGCTCTGTTTTGATCAGAAATGAATAGAAACAGAATTTTGTATGAAGTAGCTGCATTATAATGGAAGGTATCAGAAGAACCAACCTTGACAAGGAGAAAGGAGGTGTAAAAGGCTGAGGAGAACAAAGAAGAGAAAGAGCTTGACTGGCCCAACCAACGCCATTGAGTTACAGAAAAGGAACAAGGCAGTCTCAGTAGCAAAGGAAGCTGCTTCTTCCAAACCTGTATGTGGCTTCTCCTGGTTGGTCTTGGTTTGTGTGTGGGTCACAGATTTATACACAGAAAACCAACCCCAAGAAAATTATGTGTTGGAAATCAAACACCAATATAATACTTCCATCTGATAATGAAAAAAAAAATGAAAGAGGAAAAAAAAGGATTTCCAATGTAACTACTGTATATATGCTTATTTAATGATGAATTCAATGTTGCAGTTGGAGCTTTGGATGGCTGCTCGTGGATCGTTGGATGAAGTTATCTGTGATTTGATCATGGCCTTTCATCAATACTAGAAGACAGCTCATTCACCAGTCTTCCATTTAACTGTATGGGTACGTATATTTATTGCTTTGGTAGCTTCCAGTTGATATGGTCTACTTAGTTTAAGTGATTTGGAAAAAACTGAAGGGTGAAAGGGAAAGCCATTATGATATTCTATAATCTTCAGAATTATAGCCGTAGGGAACTTGTTTTGAGGCAGAAAAGGCTAAGTTGTAGAGAGGAGATTGGGATTTTGAAGAGTGAAGTGTTGGTTATATCAGTTTATGGAACTAACTTTCTTTTGTTGAAGAAATTAGAGCCTCTTTACTATAATAACAAGAGAGAACAAGAAATCACTCATTTTAAAGCTTTTTTCCCCTTCTTTTTGTCCCCTCGAGTATTATGTCTCGTTTGGAAGGAAATGACTTTAACTCGACTAAATCTTTTCAACACTGGAAGAATAAAACTGACCATTGACTAAACTACTGTTCCATGAAATAAATTAATAAAAATTGAATATTTAGGAATCTATTTAGAAATTTTTAAAATTTAAAGACTTATTAAATACCTAATTAAAAGTTTAGAAGCTTATTAAATATTTTTAATAATATATAGATCAAATAAGTGAAAATCTGCAAATTTATAATCAAACCTTCCTTTTATTGTAGCTACGCATAAATATAGACGATCATTTTGAGTGATATACTTTTGATAAGTGAAGTTTAGCTTCTTCAAAACTTTTGAGTTAAATTATCATTTTGGTCTTTGTATGTTGAAACTTATTCAATTTTAATTCCTATATTTATCTTTAAATCTCTAATTTTAGTCGTAGTACTTTAAATAAATCTTATATTTAGTTTTTATTGCGGTTAGTGATGGTTGTCTTTTTCAAATATTTTTTTTAAAATTATCTATTACCATTTCTTTTTAAATTTTGAAAACATATTCAAAAATTATATTTTCTTACATAAAAATTATTATTATTATTATTTAATCAATTTTGATAAAAGTTAATTTCGAACAACTAAATTCTAAAATTTATTCAAAAACTAAAATTCAACCTTTGGAAGTACAATAATTAAAATTAAATAAACTCTAAACTACCTTTTTTTTCTTCCCGGAAAGAGACGCATTACCCTTTTTTTTTTTTTTTTTTTTTTTTTAATTTTTTATTGCAAGTTAATTGCTTTCACTTGGATTATAGACATTGAAAGTTGGATTAGTTGGGAAAATAAATTTCACGAGTAATTACCTGACAAATGGTGCAGATGGATCAACTTTATTCAATCCCGTAAGTTCAGGTTGTTAGTCGAATTTTCGTTTCAACTCTTCTCATTTCCCAAGAATCTCTCTCTCATGAATGTTTTGGTGGGGCGGTACTGAAATTCTAGACTTTTCTTGCTCTTTATTTTTTAATAAATATTTCTTATCCATTTTTTTTAATCTTTTTCTTTTTTTTTTGCAAAGGCTTTTTCATTTTTTTTCATTTTGGATAGAAAGGATACAATGTAAATAGCATTTGTTACGTGTATTTGAATTAATGAGTGTACAATTAGGGATGTTCACCGGCGAAGCGGGGGACAGGAATGGTTTTCCCCTCATTATTCCCACCTTCCATTTAATTTTTCGTCCCACACATTTTTTCAAAATTTTGCAAGGATAGGATTCTTGCCAAAAATTATTTTTCGATTATTTTCTGTATAAAAAAATCTCAATTAAATACAATGACTTATTTTGAAGGAAAAAACTCCGTTTAAATGGCTAATTCCCAATGAGAAGTCTCCATTTAAACATAAATTTTCTTGAACCCCATAAAAACTAATATTTCATATGGATATCTAATTAAGACAGTTATTCAAAAATATATTTGAAATGTTTTTTTATTTTTTTATTTTTTTTATTATTATCATTAGTGATGAAGGCTTTTCTAATTATTCCTTAGATAACATTTTACTTGATTGGTGCTCTTTTTTTATTTTTTTATTGATGACATTTTATTTGATTGAGCCTCTTTTTGTACGTTAGCATGTGTGTATGCGTGTGCGTATGCATGTGTAACCTTTCATTTATTCTCAATGAAAAGTCACATATAATCCAAGTGCTCAACCATATTATTTAATTTAAAATACAAGCATATCAAATATCTTAGTCATTAAACAAAAATATGTTAAATTTAAATATTACAAGTCTGCAACAGAGTCTCAAAATGGTGCGGGGACAAGGAGAGTGAATTTTCTCCGACCCCATCTTCCATTTTGCTCCTAAACAGATTTCTCGAGGAAAAAGAAATCCCTATGTTCTATTGGGGGAAAATGATATATAGAAATTGAATAGACTAGCAAACTGATTACACCTCAACAAAATACAATACACTCAAATGTATAATATTCAAACTCAAATGTAAGCCAAATAGTGTAACAAGGCTTAGATATGAAAATAACCTGATACTTGAAAAAATCTCAAAACCTTTGGAGATTCAAAACGTAGTTGAGGCACACTTCTGATGATTGCTATCCTGAAGACAATTATTCGCTCTGCACCAGATGCAAACAAGCAACAACAATCGTCTCAATAGGTTAAACAACTAACTTCGGTAGATCTGCAACATCGAACTACTCGAATCTGACAGAACTCTTGGATACTTACTCTCAACTTAACTTAAGACCAAATAGAAAGAAAGAAAGAAAGGAAAGAACTCTTCAATTTGAGGTGAGATGTTACAAATGAAGAAATAAATTGCTATGTATAGGCTAACAACTTAGTAACTCTAAAGAATACAAAATAAAATTAAATAAATACAAAAATTGAATAATTTGTCAAATTTAATTCAAATTAGTTATTACTTGACAAAAATCAAATATAATTCATTCAAATTGAAGAAACTACAGATTTAACTTTCATACATGTTAAATTTGTACACGAAACATTATCTTAATTTGATGGTTTTAATTTAATTTGAAGTTTCTAACTATGAATTTAATCTACACAATTAAATATATTTTTGTATTTCAATATTCAATTGTTTCACTTTCTTTTCATATATATATATATATATCCACCATGTTCAACACATGACATCACATATATATATATATTTTTTTTGGTACAATCCTTACCTCCTCACTATTTAGTTGGTATTTTTCTATTGCTCACCATTATGTTTTTGACGACTATGAGAAAGGAATGCATTAAGGGTGAGATAATTTATACATATTTTTTAGAAAAAATAAATAGTTGTCAGATTTTAATTGTGGTCAGTGGTAAGATATCTAGTAGCCAATGGGGAGGTAAGTAATATTCCTATTTTTTCAATACGCACGATTTCCTTCTACAACGAAATTTTTTTCTTCTAAAGTCCCAACAACCACGACCTTACTTGAACAGAATCTATTCTATTGGTTGTACAGCTGTGTTCTTGAGTTCTAAGTCCTACCAGCCTAAACATTTGGAATATGCCAAATATAACATTTCAGTTCGAGCTTTCCCCATTTTAGGCGGCATATTTCAACCTGTCTGCACTACAAATGACTCCTAACAGCTCTTGATTGAAGACATATATTACCTATATATTTGGTGCAACTCTCAAACAAAAGCCATATCTCTGTAACACAAAAAATTACAAACTAGAGGTCGGGATGGAGGGAACCCGGCCAAGGATTGCTAATACATGAAGACATATCAATTTATATTGATTGGAAACACGATATCAATATAGACGAAGATTTGCGAACTTGAGGTATTTTTCCTTAAAAAACTCTTTAGTTTCTTTCAAACCAATGAAGCCACAGAAAGTCTTAAATGCCGCAATTCCTAGCTAAGAACATTTTTCCTATGGACCACCACCTCAAAGTGCTTAATATAACCATTCTTCAATGTTCTTAGGAAGGCATAAGGATGCATTGAAATTTTACATAAATACACCCAACCCTTTGTAGAAAAATGTCAATGTAGGAATAAATGTTCGATGCTCTCTGGAGTCTTTCTCGAGTGTCTAAACTTTTATAGATAAGGAAACATATAGAAGTTAGAACCTCAATTTGTATTCGTTTTGTACTAACATTCAATACTGAACGTTTGTTCGACAAGAGGTGACATTAAAAAGTAATAGTGTAGTCTTTCAATGGTCATCTCATTCTAAATTGTTTATTGATTATGCTTTTCAGGATATTTGTATTAACTGGAGTTCTTTTATAGACCTATTTTTATCTTTGTTTTTCCTTTTTCCTCCTTTGGAGCTTGTTCTTTTGAACTTCTATTTCTTTTCGTTGCTTCAATTAAAGGTCTCGTTTCTTGTTGGAAAAAAAAGTATAGTGTAGTTGATAAATGATATCTATTTTGATCTCCATCCTTTAGAACTTTGGCTGTTATTAGGCAGAAAACTTTAAGCTCTGAGGACCATTCATAAGCCATCGTAATGAACAGTTTTACTTTTGTCTTAAATAATCAACCATCTAATATCCAACATAAATTTTCAACCCTCCAACATCCAACAGAAGTGTCCCCCTTTGCACTATGTTTTGTAAACGTACACATCTTACACCATGAATGGCTTATGAAGAGCCATCCTGTTTTCCCTGTGTATGAGAAGAGGCACTGCTTGTAAACTTTTAATCAAATGACAAAAGTTCTCATATGGGATGTTTTTTTGTTTGTTTTTGTTTGTTTGTTTGTTTTTTTTCTTCTTTAAATGTCTGAAAATAGTTTTTTAATTTAGGGTATGTGACCCTTTTATGTGAATGGGCTGTTATAAAAAGATGAAAATGCTTCTGGTTTTTCAAATTCTTTTGAAGAATATCATTGTGGAATCTGGAAATTATTATTTCTTAAAAGCTTATTAAAGATTACAACAATCTACTGTTCATAACCCATTTTCATTAGAATTCCCAAGAAACATTTGAAAGAAAACCAGTTTCTTCTACTTGTGAACTGCATTTATTTTGACAAACGGAGCTAGCCTATCTCATTTAAATCTCATCCAGACTGCACATGAAAAGCCACTGTACAGCTGTAAATTCATTGGTGGTAGTAATTCATACTGTTTGATCTTATTCTTCCACAATTTTGTAGAATTTTTTTATATTCTATTTGTGAGGGTTGGATCAAGCTTGTACACATTTTCCAAACAACTACCTCATCCTATCATTTTTAGTTATCAAGAGAACTTATAGGAGTTAAATCCTAGATAGGAGCTAGCTTAATTTCAAACTTATTCCCTTTAAACTTTTTTCATTAACCCAACGTAAATTACTATTTCTTTTTAGTTCAACCCTTGTAGATTGGGAGATTGAACCTTTCACCTTTGAAATCAAAGGGTGTCTTCTTCATTAATCTATACTTGAATTGGTGACTTAAATCATTTATCAAGTCAATTCACTGTGGTTATCTCATCCCACACCATCCATGTAGAATGGAAGGACAAAAGCAAATAAAGTGGTTGAATCCCATTAAATAACTTTCACCCAACCGATGAAAAATGCCAACTCCCACCTCATACGCAAAGCAATTGCTATAATTGCCCCTTTCTGAAAATAAGCATACGCTGTTTGGAAACCAAAATCTAAGAAGACCTAGTGATTATGGACCATAATTCATGGATTCAGTATAGTCAAGAAATCAATTCTCATCGGCATTCAATTAAATCTTCTGCATCATTCATTAATGAGCATCAAAGGAAATGTGTGTGCAGAAGGAGGCCATGCTTTTGGTGGCAAATTTCTCAAAATGAAGTGGGATGAGGCCTTTGGCTTAAACTTTTGAGTTGTTAGAAAATGGAATGATCGAATAGGGGTCAAATATTATATCACAAAAATATCATCCACTTGTGGTTTGTTCACATTTTATAGTAGTATTTCATCCTGATGAGTGGATAGGAAAAGGAAAATCCAATTCTTTTATAGTATTTATTCCTATTTTATATATATAAAAAGGAGAAATTTTCACCGATAGAAAAAATATCAAACTATTTACAGAAAATAGCAAAAAAAAACAGCATCTATTAGTGATAAGACTTCTATCATTTCTCATTTCTATCACTGATAGACTCACTATCTAAAAATTTTACTATTTTATATAAATAATTACTCTTATTTTTCTATTTTTAAAAATTCTCCCCTAAAAAGTAGTATTTCTTCCTATGTACTAAAAGTTGCCACGTAGAACTGCCATTGGTAAGTGTGTCATTGATGGGTTATACAAGGGGAGATTTATAGTCACAAATTTCCATGGCACATGGCAGATTGTAATTTATGATAATGAACTAGAACCGAGGACTTCAGCACAACCATGAACCATAGTAGTATTAATTTATTTAATTTACTTTTTAGAATATTGTATTACAAATACAATGTTGGAGAATAGCCTACCACCGTTTGGGGGTTGGCAATGATAGAAATTTGATTGGTGCTGATATTCACAATTAAATTACTAAACTCCATGCTTGTTTGTCTGTTTGCTTCCATAGCATTTAATTTACTAAACTATGGCTGGGGTTTGAACATTAAATACAGCACCAAACTTTTTTTTTTCTTTGTATGTTTGCTTTCTACATGAACTAAATCCTGCATTCCTGCTCCTGCTCCTATTAATCTTTTAAGAGCAGTTGTTAGGTCAATTTTTATTATTTGTTTTGTACTTCAAGAAACAGTTGTGAACCTATGCTATTGCACTCAAGTGCCTTTTGGGTTGAAAATCTTAGGAACAACACATGACTGTTTACTCCTTTTCTTTTTCTTCCTTGTTTTCTAAGGAACTCTTTTATTGACGAAATAAATGTAGAAGTCAGAGGATATAGAGTAGGAATTTGTTACTCAAGAAACGATCATTTTCTACAATGTTTTTTTCTTACATGGTTTATTCCTAAACAAAGTTCCCAAACGAATGAAAAAGTTCTATTTTTCCCTTTTTCCCATAATCCATAGCTGAGAAGGCGTTTAAACTCTGATGAAAGAAATCACAAGTTTAGAGTTCTGTTTTAGATATTACATTTGTTTTCAAGAAGGAAGAGTATGGATGAAGAAATGTCCTTGCGTTTGGGATGTTGATGTTGAGTGGTTATATGAGATGCAGACTATTTTAGTATGGGTAGAAAATAATAAATAGTAAACACGTTAACAAAGAGAGATTTGAAATAGTAATATTGGAGTGGAGTTAATTGTAGGTTAAAATAGTTGAAAACACCAATGGAAATTTTTCCAGTAGTGCGGGAGTACCGTACCATACTCTCTGTATTCACACTATAAATCTGTTTCCATAAATACTAGTAGACTCCACATTAATGTCAGTGAGTCTCACCCTGATACACAATACTCCCATTTCAAGAAAATTAGAAATCTTCCGTACTCCCGTAGTGTAGAAAATTTTCCTAAAACACCAATTATTAAAATTAGAATCCCAACAACCCCTTACTCTTCTAGGAGCTTCCCAATGCATTTAATGAGGTTCAAAGGCTATTGGTTCAGACTTCAGCGTTGTTTAGCAGGTGGTTGAGATGGAAATTGAAAGAATATAATCATTTGGGTTGTGGAATTAAACAATTGGACAAGTGGAAGAGAAAGTCTCCTCCCACATCCCACAGTCTTTCTCTATATTTAAAGTTCTTATGAAAGATAAGATTACATTACATCCATGCCTCCTTAATTAATGGTGGCCATCAAAAAGGTTATAAAAGCTCAGAAATTGAGCTCACAAGGCTAATATCACTCTTTAATTAATGGTAGTCATAGCCATCTTTACATCTTCCACAGAAAATGTATGGCAGTGGGAACACAACGTGTTTGGTAAGGAATTAATCTTGATTCTTTCTATAATACATGTCCCTTAGATTTCGCATTTTCATTTTCATTTCTATATTAAGCATGAATATTGATTCTTGGGTAACTAACAAAGTTGTTGATCCATCAACTTTCAAGTTAGAAAATAACTTGTTATATCTATAGTACATTTGACTACTAGAGGTTCATATTGAATGTAAATTTAGAACAATTAAGTCATTTTAAGTATAACTCAATAGATAAGACACCAATTACCATTTCAAAGGTTGCTTGATCTCTTACCTTTGCAATTAAAATTAGAGAAACCAATAAAGTCATGATATCAAAGCGTCTGAAAACAACCTGTCTTTAATGTGTCCATGCTAAACTTCTTTCATTAATTAGATGTTTCAATTTTCAATTTTTATAGTAAACATAAATCTAAAAGAAACTAGAATAGGTGCAGATATTATAGTTGGACCTCATAATTCTTTCATTTTCAATTGGATATCTTTTTGGTAATTCACCAATCAGGTATTTTGGAGTATTACTCGTTTATTTCATTTATCAAAGAGAAAACCCCATAATTATTGACCTTGCAATGGAGGATCGTTCATCTCAACCGCACTAATAGAAGAGATTTAGAAATCATAACAATATTTATTTTTAGAATAATTTTAAATATTTCCATAACAAAATATGAAAACCACTCTTCTTGCTTCCAAATGCAGTCTCATCTCAATTTACACCTTCCCTTGCTTTCCACTTTATCTTTCTTGTTTTATTTGTTTAATGCAACCGTCCATAAAAAGAACTAATAATTTGATAATCATTTAATTTTATGCTTTTTAAAAATTAAGTCTATAAATATTACTTCTAATCCTTATAAATTTCTATGCTTTATAATCTACTTGCTATTAATATTTATTTAAAATTTAGCTGGAGAGTTCAAAGATTTCTTAATATATATATATATACACTTCGGTGCATCCCGAGTAGCACCTATCTTTGTGTATTCCATCAAATTGTCCCATCATAATTTGAAATGTGACAAATTCTTCTTGTTTCGTTCTTTGAAATATTTTAATGATTTTTTTATGTGAATGATAAAAGTGGGATACATCAAGATGAGTGCTATCCAGGATGCACTCAAGTATTACTCTAAAAATTGATAACTATAATTAAAAATTTGAAATGAAACAATTGGAGAATCTAGACTTAACAGAACAATGCGAAGCCAAACAAACATATGGGAACAGGAAAAACTAGAATAATTGAAGAGGAAAGTGACAAGACTATAAATTAACGATAAAAGATGTACTCACAATCAATGTTACAACTTTCATAAGACAAAATCAGAGAAAAAAAGAGAGCAGATAATCAAACAATAATATAGGAAAAAGAAAAGCATTCTTAGTCTATTCAAACCCAAAATGGGTCAGAGAATGAAACGAACACCTATACTGATATATAGAAACCCGTTATAAGGGGTTTCCATTATCAAACCCCAGGCCACAGCTTGAGGATCTCAGCACAAAAATTATAAGCCTGAACTTCAGCCTTTGCTCTTACATTCTTCCAATAGTTAACAAACATGAATTATATTTTTGGTCGATGGAAGAAACCCAGGATCTTCAAAAAAAAGGGAGAAATTAATCCATAATTAGCTCCTTTCCTTCAACCTACTCTTCTTTTGAGCGACTGGAGTACTCGCCACCAGTCTCTGTCCCGGTCACTGCTGATGATGCTGTCGATGCCAAATCGTTGCTAGAGTTGTTTCTAAAGCTTTTTGATGTTAAAGCGGGGTTGCTCTGAGTATCAGTAGTTGCAGCAGGCCTTTGTGGTCCTTGTCCTTCTTCTGCTAATTTTTTAAGAAGATTCATGACAGTAGGCACAAATGTAGAAGACAAAGAAAGAAGTCCCGGAAGCTGGTCGAAAATAAAATTGGATGTCAGGTTCCTTGGATAAATGGGATTTTTATTTTTTATTTTTGGTTTTTTCAATTGAAACAGGACGCAAAAATGCATTTGAAGGCAGCACACATAATTCTAAGCAGTGAATACAGGCACCAAGAGTGCTGAAAAAATGAGGTCCTACACAACATAAGTTAGATTCGATACTTACAAGACCATTGCTAAATTGTCCAGAAACATCTAGCTGCACCCACAGGGCTTTGGCGAGTAAATAGAGAACAAAAATGACCCCCAAATATAAAGGATTTCTGTCAACAAAGGGGGTAAAACATGAACTTAGAGAACAATCACCCATTTTATATAATGCAGAAAATATCACCACATGGTTACATACCTTAAAAGGGTCATAAATTCATTAAACCCAAGAATCACCATAGCAACAATTGCCCATGGTGGGGGCAACCAGTTGTTACTACGTTTGCTGGCTTCCTGCAAAATATAATAACGTTTGAGATAGATGCAAAAATATGTCTATATTGTCCAACAAACGAGAAAAATGCAATACATGTGCATCCTCAATAATTAATATTGATTAACTAATAATACCAACTAGATTTGATTTGAAACATAGACCAGACCCAAAAACTGAACCAAGTATCAATTGAAGTTGGTAATCAGATTTCCTTTTTCTTTGCAAGAAACATGGAAAAGGCTGTTTGATTAGGCTTATGCCACCACAGTGAGGCCATGAATCATCAACTTCTTCATCCAAATAAATATGTATAGTATAGTAGTATATACTAAATATTACAGGCCAAACTCCAAAATCATCAGGATTCTGAAAATGCCTTTAAAATTCAGTAGCCAATCATAATTTGTAAAAACATACACACGCACACATCTAATTAGTTAAAAAGTTCCACTTATTACCTGTGCAGCAATGGCCTGAGAAACAGTGTATTCTGTCTCCGCCTTGAATTGCCTCCATATAGATTTGCACTGGACAGGACTAATCAACGTTTGTGCTGGTGAAACCTGTAACAAGAAAGAGACGTCAAAACCAGCATAATGGGACAGACAATAGAAAGGTTTGTCTAAAAACGGAACGGGAGAGAAACACAGTTGAACCGATCATTCCAGACCAATACAGTGACTCCTGGTAGAGAACTTACTAAAGCTTGATAGTTATTTAGTAAATTCCACTGCCTCCCGAAGAGCCAGAGAATCATTTTTGCTTGTGTCCTCTGTGCAGCTAAAATTTTCAAGAGATGGAAATAAGGGGGAAAAGCAGGACTTAAAAATACTACCTTTTCCCATGAGCTTGAGGCAAGAGGGTCAGTTGCCACAATGCTCCTATCTTTTGTATTGCTACTGTTTGGAACATTCAGCAAGGCAGATGATAAAGTACTGTCTATCTCACCAGAATCATCCTCATCCAAACGAAGAGCAGCCATAACAGAGAGTAGCTTCAAGGACTACATCACACAAATATATAAATTATATAATTTAAATACAAAGCATAGATAAAAAGATGCATATTAATAGGAAAAAGGGAAACAAAGACTAATAATATTGTGTCATACAGCAGAACGAGCGGTTTTGGTGATTGCCCGTATATCTTCCTTCCCTGTCCAAACACGTGGCATTGAATCCGCATCATGGCTAAACAATGTGGAAAACCTGTTCGCAATATTAAACGATATCAATACCAATGGATACTGTATGCTATAAAAGTAAAGGTGCAAATTATATGCATCCATGAAGAGTTGATACCTATCCTTCATACGAATCAGGACCCTTCCAGCTTCTTCTCTTGTTTTTGATTCAACTACACCTCTAGCATAATCTCTAAGACTGGCAAACAATTTTTCCTTGGTTTTTTCATCCATATCATAGCCCACCAGACCTTTAGACAGCCCAGAGATGGCAGACTCAGTTTCTCGTTGAAGAAGTTTTCTTATGGCTGGCCATGTCTCATTATTAGCTCCATCTAGCAAAGCTTCTACAGGTCCGAACAATGCTTCCTTCAGTTTTTTCTGCAATCATTATTATCATTGTCAGTAACGCTCAGAAGGCAATTATATGGTGTTCATCCAACTGCTACACAAGTTCCAGAAAACCACACAGAATTCTGAGAGAGAATTTAGCACTCAATGAATGCCTTCCAAAATGACCTAGACTAGAAGTTCAGTATCTGAGCCATAAAACATGTTTTACCTCTAACTGTGCAGAAAGTTCAGATAATTTATCAGCACGAATAGTTGCAATGTGGGCATCAATATCACGTCGAAGTTTATCCCTTATTCTAGAAGTGTCCCAGTTTGCTTGTTCAATGATAGCACCTGCGGTGACAAGAAGTCAGCAAAGATTACAGATTAACAAACAAAACTCATTCTAATCCCTGAGAAAGAACAGAAACGTTTCAGTGAAAACATTTTACACCATACGAAATCAGAAGCAGTTGCCTATTTAACTGTGCTCCGCATACTAAAGGGACAGAAGGGAAACAGCCAAATTAGAAGCAGTATCTTTTTAATTCAACCTACCAGCACATTCATTGTCAAAAATAGCCATGTAGGTTTGGGCACATCTAGAGGCAGCCGAAGAAAACGCTTCCCCTTCATTCAAAGCTTTGTCAAATGCCTCCTTGAACTTATCAAATGTTCCAGACCTTATGTGACCCAACAGAGATTGGAAGGCTGATTGAACAAGCTAGTCGATGAGGAAAAACATGCCACAAACAAATGATTGTCAAGATAATAATTCCAAAGGAAGTTATTGTGAATAACAATTATACTTTCAAGATAAAACAAAGCATTCAAGTTAAAATGCAGCAGGAAGATCCTCTTGGAGGAACCTTCTAGAGGTTACTTCAGGAGAATACATCAGCGCTCAAAACCATATGAAACAGTAATTAGGATTTAGGAAATAGCTTATATCAAATCTTTTAATGTCCAACTTTCCATAATTATGCAGCCGCTCTCAGATTAATTTAAAAAGAAAAAAAGGGAAAAAAGAAAACTTGGGATTATTACTTGCAACAATTTTTCTTCAAGTAGTGCTCTCTTTGCAGATCTCACACCTTCGTCAAAAAATGTGGCTTCTGCATCATACCTAAATCATCAAAGTACAAAAAGCTTATGATGAATAAATTAACATGCCAATGTTCAATAGATAACAAAAAAATTAATCACGTCAGTTATAGACACATCAACGTCGTTCCTAAGTTGCAAAAAAGGGAATACCAAAAAGATCCTTCACATTTCCAAGACCATGATTAAAGTAGTTTTTTTTTTTTTTTAAAGATCAACAACATGTGGGAGGGATTCAAGCCTCTAAACTTTTGGAGTAAAGTTGTTATTGTTCTTCCATTTTTTTAGGTTGAAAAAGATCAAGATAATGCAACAACTATATGCAATTGAGATACATATTAACTAATATTAAAAAAAGCAACAAGTGGAAATGAAAATTTTGATTTTTATAATCGGGGCATCTTGCTTTTTTGGTTGTGTTAAAATATTGATAAAATTAGATTTACCCTCATCAACTTAAGCTTTTGGGTTGAATGATAATTTAACATGGTGTCATAGCAGAGGTCCTATGTTCAAACCTCTATAATGTCATTTCCACGTGTTGGGTTTTCTACAAATTTTCAAGCTCACAATTGAGTAAGAGGGTTAAAGGGTTGATATAATTAAATTTACCATAACACATCAACTCAAGCTTTTGGCTTGATACAGGTTGAAAACCAATTTTCATTGGGATAGAAATGAAAGAATACAGAGGAGACCAGCAAGCCAGTTAATCAAAAAAGAAGACAGGCCTACCAGAAAAAAAAAAAAACCCTCAAAGAAACTGAACTAAACCAAGAGTGGGCTACCGAAATAAGACCACACGAACAAATTACAAAAATCTCTAGTCACCAAACGCCCAAAGTTAGGCAGCTTGTTGAGACTTAATAAGTTTTTATCACTATCAAATGATATTCGAACTACAATTTCCAAGAGATAAAGTGTTCACTTCTAAGACCAAAATGAAATCATCATTTAAAAAAGTGTCACTAAGGAATTAACAATCATGCACGGAGCTTCTGTTTACATGACCTTACCCTACCTTACTTAATGAGGATACTCTTATCACAAAAACAATTATCTAATAAACTGAACAAGAAATAAAGAAAAATACTTGATGAGGATAAAAAATGAAACCACAATGCCATGGAAACCTTCTGTTTACATGACCTTACCCAACTTTACTCGGATCTCTCAATGCTAACGTGAAAATAACAAAAATGTATAAGGTTACTAATGTTCGCTTGAATGCATCCTGGATAACTATCAAAAGGCAATACTTACTCCGATAAACAAGTATCAATGATCGAACTTAGCTTCTTTCCAAAACCTTGAACTGGACCGGATTGTACTTCTTCTTCCAAACTCAACCAGTCCTGATTGAATAAATAAATAAATAAATTTTAAGTTTTGACTGCAGGATATATTAAGAAGGGAATAAAAATAGACAAGGATAAAATTAAACGCCTGTATTTTAAACCTCATTTGATGCAAACCAGGCAAACTTCTCATTGCCAATTTCTTCACAGCGAACAGTAGCCACCATAACCTGCAGACATGCCATGGATCAAAGTTGGACCTTTGACTATATATTTCCGAACATGAATTTGGTCATTGTTGTACCTTATGGGCTGGAAGGTCAAGATCCTTATTCTCCTTAATAACTTTCCAGATTTGCTGAGCACTAAAAGAAAAACCTGAAGCAGGAACAACTCCCCTGCGATCTCCAGCAAGCCCTCCTGGGGCAATAGAATGGAAGAATCTCTGTCTCAAATTTGCCACCTGAATTCCAACATAATAATTCATAACATATGTCAAGAACAATTATCTAGGAAAACACTACGCTCTAACCATCATATAACATTCCTATATAGGAGTAGACAAAAAATTCAATACTATCAGAAATATGTAAAAGAAAGGAGAAAATGTTGGGATTCGCAAATTTAATTCCTATGAACAACCATAACATGTTAACATATAATATCAAGAACTGAGAAAAAAATCAAATAAATAGTTAAAAAGCCTATTCAGCCACCATAAATAGAAAGTCCATAGCTCCAGCAAATTTTCAGGAAATTCTTAATATTTCACCCAAAAAAAGAAACAGTTAATATTTTTTGGTTTAAGGGGGAATAAAATAAGATTAATTTTCATGTGGTGCTGATGGTCAATATAGAGTTTCACAAAATCCATATACCTGCTCCTTGAATTGCTCTTCCTTTTCTTCATAACTAGATAAAGCAACAACTTCAACCTGGTAATTCAAAAGAAATCAATATAGATCATCATAGAATTCTACTCCCCCCTATACAAATCCATTTGACATAAAGAAAATGAGGACTCACATTAAAAAATTCGCTTAGTGGAGTATCCTTGTGGGCCTGTGGCTTAGGAACGGAGTCCCATATCTGCAGTCAAAACAGAGGTGGAGGAATGCAAATGAGAAAAAAATAATAATAAATAGCACTTCCTCGGTGTCGCAATGATTAAGAAGAAAGAACCAATAATTTACCTTCTGTACATCCTCTCTAAGAACAGGCTCTAAATTTTCCAATGGTGTCTATATGCAGAAAAAATCAACAAAAATCAACAAAGAAAATTAGAGAAGTTAAGATCTTGCAACATAAGGTTCTTCTACAACTGCTCAATAAATCTAAAAGTAATATGTGAAAATATAAACTACCCAAAAAATATAAACAGACCCTTGTTTTATCACGAATGACAAACATTAGTGTTGTTTTACGCGGACTGAACAATCTCATCATGACCTGCATACCATAGGAATGGAAAATGATTAAATTATTATTATAGAAGATACACCATGACCCCAACCAGATTAAAGGGAATACCTGAAATACAGTTTTCAGGAGAGGCTTATTTGCAGCCTGCTCACGGCCAATATCGTGACACCACCTAAATTAAATGACAACTTTTTAAACCAGATAGTGTGGCAACAAGTAATATTAGAAGAAGGATGTATGGAAACACATGTTACAAGTTAAAAACATATATTGGAAAAACAACACTAAAGGAAACTCACATGTTTATTAGCACTATATCTGACACAGCAAGCGCAAAGAGGGCACTTTGCTTCTCAAATGCAGTGTCGTCCTAAAGAAGAATGTTGACAAAAGCAAATTAAGAAACAACCAAAGTATACATCTAGCTAATTATGATAAAAAATAAATATTCTTTTTTTTATAAGAAATAAACTTTTTACTATCAAAAGATGGTTACAAAAGGAGGGGGAGATGAGATATCCCCACACACCAAACACCTAATGGTTACAAAAAAGAAGTCCAACCGGTGACAATTTGATAGAGATTATAATTACAAAATAATTTAGAATTAGTAGACCAAGAAAATCAAGAAAATGATTAATAACAATAAAAAATATCTAAAATTCACACTTATTCGGTTTTCACAGGAAACTTGATCTTTTTTCTAAATTATAAAATTTGTGTTTCATTGATCAATAGGAAAAATAATAAAAGTGAGGTGAAACAGCAAAAGAAGACATACAGAAAAGGAGACAGTGGAGTGGACAATTGATCAAATTGGTCTGAGAGAAGGCAAAAGGGTTGCAAAAAATTATGTCGAATCATCCCATCTAGAACCAAAAACCAGCCGTATCTACAACCTCTTCAACAAAATACCACATCTCCACCTATCTTACTAGGTGCATTTGTAAACTTTCCAGAACAAACAAGTAAGAAAAACGTGTCCTTGGACCTTGGTTGTCATATTCATAGTTGTTTACACAGAGGACCAACGATGAAAAAGATAAAAGTTGGAATTCTTTCTTCAGACTCAGTTTAGACTAGGGTAATGACTACCATTAAAAGATTGATATGAAGAATCTTACAATTCGAGGAGACTTCTTATTGCAGATACACTCAGATAGGTACCTAGGAATCACCTCAGTGTTGAGTGTCGTCTAGCAGAGGATTGAACATAAATTTTAAAATATGACCCAGAGCTTTTCAAAATTCAGACTATGGAATCTTCATCTAAGTGGTACTAAAGTCTCCTATAAGTCAGAGAAGTCCTTCCCGCTAAAAACCCCAATTGTCAAATGAGTTTATCAAACTTGGCCAGGAATAATACCATTCTTTTAGATATAAAAAGATCTTTGATCTCTACAAGAAGAAGCATGTGATAATAGTGAACTCAAACGTTTGTGGAAAAATTTAAAAAAAAAAAAAAAAAAAAAAAAAAAAAAAAAAAAGCAAAAATAGGAGAAAGTACAAGCAAATGAAAGACATGAATAACCCAAAAAAAAGGCACAGAAATGCACCTCTCCTCGCTCTCTTCCATCAGTGCCCTCCAAATCCATTACAAGTGTACAAGGCTCAATGCCAGCACATCTAGCCAACCATATACCTTTAGTTGTTTGAGACCTAGAAAAAGACGGATCAATTTGCATTTTTCAGCCACCAAGCCCGAATAAACTAAAGAGAGTTCTTATCTACAAAAACCAAAGCAATGGGGAGACGACAATAACTTACCTCCCTTTAAAAGCATCCATCTCTCTAAAGTTGGTTCCAAACAGATTATTTAACAGCGTACTCTTCCCTAAGCAGATTATATAACAAAAAAGCCAATAAGAATTTCTCAAGGGACCATAAACCAGTAGGGAAGATACCTATCTGATACTATACTTCATGTTCAAATATCCAAATGTAAAGAAATAAACATAATGGTTGGATAATTAAATTGAAATTCACAGTTAAATACAGAGGCAGAACACCAACTTCATAAAGAAAATCATACAATTAAAGTACTAGCAGGAAGCATGAACTTAAATTTATTGTTTTGGTACGACAAGCTTCAGAAAGCAGACTACGTACCACTACTTTGAGGGCCCATAATGGACACTACTGCATATGAAAGTCCACATTCCGCCAATTTCACATCTTTGATAAAGCTGTCGATTCCATCCACGTTGAATCCACCATCTCCATCTATAAGCTGAACAGAGCAACTTCCATCGCTCTTAGCTGCCAGAAGATGATAATTTTTGCTTATTAGAACCTCGTAGTTGTAGAAATCAAGCAAGTAAAGCCCGAAAACTTAATTGTGGTGTTGTGATATGACCATGATGACAAAAACATAACTCTTAAAAGTAGACCAACATAATAAACAATAATGCTCTCCGATTTCCAGAAGAAGCCAAGCAAAACTGACTCGTGGTCGCGGGTGACCACAAGAAACATGGAACTTCTTTTCTCAATAAATTTAAATAATTCGAACACAATCGTTTCTGCAGTAACTGTAATGGCAGTATCCATACAGGTCAGAACGCATCTAAATATAATACTCGACCAAGAGAACTTGCCAGCCAGACACACCCAAGATTCATAAAACCCATAAATCCTATTAGCCAGGGGTATTAACTTAGACGTCAAAGAGAATACGCGAATCCAAAAGCACAAACATCTCATTTAAGAATCCTCCTACACTCTTCGAGACCAAATAGTGAATAGAATTCGGCGATCTAATACTCCCGAATAGCGTGATCATCCGCCTATCAGATTTGGAACAAATTAATCACGCCCTAATCGAGCTAGCTCGAATCCTTTTATTAGCAATACACAACGATTAAAAACCATGCGCAGGTAATGGATAATCAAACTATATCCATACGTTATGCCTCGCGCCCAATTGAATTGAAAAAAACGAAATTAATTAACTGACGATGCTTCAATGTAACGCAAATCAAACAAAACGTACAAATTAAGCTCAAGGACATAGAGATGGATCATCGCCACGCAAATTACACAAGCTGGATAGAGATTAAAACAAACACGGGAAAAAACGTACCCATTTCAAGGTAGGGGGAAGCTGATGCAGATTGGAAGCTGGAGAGAACCAGGGAATGTGTGAGATCGATTGAGAACAGAGAGAAAAATACAGATCTCAGAAGGAATAAGGGGCCCTAACCTTCTCGGAAGTCGGTGATGAAGATGGAGATGGGAGTTGATCTTCGAAAAGCAGGCTTGACTGTCTCTGTTGTTCGTTCCGATTTCCAAAATGCCGAACGCACGAGAGGTGCGGGCGATAAATATTTGAAGGGCAGAAATAGAATTATGAGACAAAGAAAGGACCCCCTTCAAATAAAATAGTTGGAAATAAATTTATAAATTACAATGGGCTTTTTTTTTTTTTTTTTCTTTTTACTTCGATGCCACGTCATTAATTCTCTCCCTCGGTTGATGTTGTCAATTTTTTTTTTTTTGTAATTAATTGTTTTTTTTCTTTTTAGTTCAACTATTTTTTAAGATGTTACAACTTCCCACTTCAAGATTCATAATATAAGTTATGTCAAATGAATTTTGATAATATAAGTTATGTCAAATAAATTATGCTTATATCGGTTCTTTCTTTTTTATTTGAAAACTCATAATTATCGAGTATAAAATAGTAGTTGGTGTATTTTTCTTTGACTTTAAGATTTAAATTAGTCCATAAATTATATTTTTTATAATATGAGAAGGAAATTTTCGATGTTAATAGTGTATGATTTATATTTGCTTGAGTTAATGCTATTTTTTCTAATAAATTCACTATTTTATTAAAATCAAATTTTTTAAATGCGCTTTTAAATTATTTACGTGGGTTAGATCCTTTAAAAAATTAATGCACTTTTTAATGATTTAATTTAATGTGAATGTGTTTAAAGACTTACGAAGGTATATATAGATATTTGTTGCCAATTAGATGTTGATTTAGTATAGGAAAGAATAAACAAGTTGTAAAGTTTGGAGAAAAAATTAACACTTCTAGTTTCTAAACTATTGTGAAAAATAACTATTGAGTCTCTATACTTTTAGATTTGTTACAAATTAATTATTGTCTTATAAAAATTTAATTAAAACTAAATGTTATTTTAAAGGGAAATTATTTTAAATGACAAGATGTTGAAAAAATTATAAATATAGCAAAAATTTATTGCGATAGACACAGATAATAGTCTATCGCACAGTAAAATTTTATTATATTTGTAAATATTTTGGTTTATTTTTCTATATTTAAAAACAACAATGTTTTTAATCATTTAACGATTTAGTCTAGTTTGTAAACATATCTAGTTCATGGTTAATTTATTGATTTGCCTATGTTTAAAAAATAAAACCACAAATAAATCTACTTTTCTTAGTAAATTTGTTGCTTGTGTCTTAATTTTTCATGCTTGTCCTCTTAAATTTTTAAAAATATGACTTGTAGACCATCCTGCATGGGTGTATTTTGTTTTACATTTTAATTTATCTACTTAAGTACTATTATATCTCCTTACATAAAAATAAATAAATAAATAAGTCAAATGAAACTTTCATATGTGGAACTTGATTAATTGATTACTTCTAAATTTATAAACGGCGGCTCTGACGAATTCAGCCGGCGACCGGAGACTGACCCTCGATCCCGGTGAATTATAATTTTTGAAGGGGTAAAACCGTAAAAGCGGAGGGGGAATGAATAAGGTGGGCCCGACCTGATGAGTGGCGACGTGTTCGTGAGTTGAAAGTGGGCCCATGGCAGGGTCCATCGGCCGTCCATGAAGACAGTGGGTCCCATTCCTCTCAAGAAAAGGGTTGGACGGTGGGATCCTTTCAACGCTTTTGAGCGCCACCGGCAGCCGTCCATCGGGGTGGACTACGCACGTGTGCCACCACACTCCACACTGTTTTGGTTCTTATATTCATTTGGAGGAATATTGAGATTTGGGAGCAATTGTATTTTTTTTTTATTTTATTTTTACTTTTTTTCATAAGTGTCTAGTTAGCTTACATACCATTCTACTAATTTTAAGAGACAACTTGTCTGATCCTACAACACTTTGGTGTCAAGAATACTCGTAGAATATTAAATTTTAGATAAGTAGTCATCATAGATTTATAATTAGTTGTAAAATTTAAAGATTAAGAATTGTGTAATCTCCAAACCTAATTAACTTGTTGATTGTCAAACAAAGCTTAGCTCAAGGATAATTTACATGACTTTTCACTTTAGACTTTTCACTTTAGAGATTAAGGTCTCCACTAATGTTGTACTTAAAAAAAAAAATTGTTAATAGATTGTAATATATGTATATAAAAGTTTAGAAATTCAAATGATCATTTATAATTTATGAAAATAATAATAATAATAAACCCTAACGGGTCTTTTTAAATCAAGTTTACATAAGTTTTCAATTTCATTAAATTCGACTCCAAACTTAAGTGTTGTAAGTTATATCAAAATTTTCAATTTGTGCTAATTCACTCACTACTTTAAACAAAAAACAATACAATAATCGTTAGAAACTCACTAATTTTCAACAACATTAAGTTTTATATCAATGTTAGTTTGATTAACATGCAAACTACCATTTTTTTTTTGTTAACACGAGCATCAATTAACTAAAATATATATCATCGACCATATTAACTTCTTTTTACCATCTTTATTAGATAAGAAATATTGCAATATCTTTTTAAGTTTAAGGTTAACACTTACTTAGGTTTGAAGTGCAATTTGATAAAATAAAAAATTTGTGGTAAAAACAACACAACTTGACAAGTTTAGGAGTAAACTTTGATTTTATTCACAAAAAAATTATAAACGATCTAAGGGGAAAGGTTCAATAAACATAGGTTGAATAGCACCACCATTTGAACTTTGAAACTGATTTGTGTGTTTGGTATGCAATTTAGATTATATATATATATATATATAATGAATTAGTTGTTGGTAGTTTTGGTTATGTGATTCAAATAGTAAAAGTTAAAAATATTTTTAGATTATGATTGTATCCGAATATTACATTTAAAAGTTAAAACACAAGCTTATACTAAAAAAAACTTGTAGATATACTAGTTCAAGTTATAAACTAATTTCATTGGTGTTGAGATTGAAACATACCATAAAATATTGTTTATATACTATTTGTAAAATAATAATTGCATAAAATATATTGATAAAATAACTAACAATAATTAAATTTAACCATATATTAAGTTGCTAACTATAATAATTATTTATAAATATATTATCAAACACATTTTCAACGAGAGATTATAATATAACTTTTTAAATTTACAACCAAAATACACATTTTAGAATGCTGGAAATGTGGAATAGTAACATAACTCATATTTTTCATGAGATTTTTCATTTTCAATTAAGCAATACTTGGATGCATCGCGTTAAAGTAAATATAGTTCAATCGATATAAAGTATATGTATTAGCAATAAAAGGTATGTGGTTCGAATCCTCCACCCTTATAAAAAATAATAATAATAATAAATAATAAAAGTTTGATACGTGACAAGCTATAATTTGACAATTGAGAGAGATTTGGATTCACCCAAGTATTTCTTTAGTACAATAGGGGATCGAAATTTCTAATAAAATACTCTCTTGATTGCTAACACATGTTGTATGTAAGTTGAGTTATACTCGGTTTTCTTTTAATTTTGTTGACAATATGCAAATTAATTGTGTGTTTTTTTAAAAAAAATCAAATTGGGTTTTCAAGTTTTCAAATATTTTAAGGTATTCTCGTCATCAAGCAACCAATTTTTAGGGATAACAATTATATTTATATAAAAGATCCAAACTTCTTTAAGCCAAACACTTTTCCAATTGTGATCTTTTTGAGGCTATTCCTCATGAACACAACTCATCCTACTTTCAAGCTCATTTATCATAATCTCGTGAATTAAAAACTTAAAAGTACAGTTGATCTAATTACCTTAATAGGTCTTGAAATGTTTTTTTTTCTCGTAGGATCGATAAGTTTATGAAACTTAAAAGTATATACAAGGACGAGTTCAAAAAATAAAACAATCCTCATGTCCCAATTACAAAAATGAGTCCAAATTCTAAAGAATCACACTAAACTAATAATGATATGATATGGAGCATTTGATTTGAGAAGAATAGTAAAAATTTTCTTGGGATCGAGAAGTTTATGGAAGATCGTCGGGATGGGATTAGGTTATAACTCATCTCCTTCTAGTAGTGATTGGATAATAACATAACACAAAACTAAGGCTAAAAGGCAAAGGGATCTGGCTAACATTGTGCTTAGTGAGCATTTCCTCTTGTTCTATTCTCATTCAAAAGCTAATTATTTCCTAACGATGAGATAGGCATGATGTAATGGACTTCAATCCTAAAAAAAAAAAACACTTTATATATATAAAAAAAATTTAAAAAAAAAAAAAAACAATAATAAAGACATGTGGTGTATTTGTGGATTATCTGTCCTTGTCTACCTCCTTTCAACCCCACGCTCCAATTTGTTGTTATTTCGTTTATGATTCTTTTTGCTAACTCTTAGTCTTACTCTCGAATTTACTTTCATGTGTATTGTTTAGATTTGTTCACTCAAGCAACACATAAGTAAGCACAAACTTTTTCGTCCATAAATTTAACGATAAAAACCTTTAAGAGTAGTTTTTTTAAAAACAATAAAATTTCAAAGGTTAAACGATACATTTCAAAGTTTGAAGATATAATTGAAATCAATTTCAAAGTTTATAGGTATTTTTGATAATTTAACCAAAAATCAAATGCAAAATATGAATACAATATAAGTTATATAACCATACAAACTTATTTATTTTCAATAGTGTTGACAATTAGTGCAAACATATCTGGCAAGTAATTGAATTAGTCTTTTTTTTTTCTTTAATTAATGTTAGCAACTTTTATTTAGGGTAATGCCTTATAAATTGGAAGGAGGTTCAAGTGATCTAATGACTTTATGAGAATGATTAAAGGAGGATTTAAAAGTTAGTAGTACAAACCGTTAGTTTTAATTTATCTGTAAATACTTGTAATATTTCTACTTCAATAAATTTTACGTAATTGAAACACTTGATCAACCATATAATCTTTCTTGGTTTGCTGTTCTTTTTACAAAATGTCTCACAGTACAAATTTATTAAGCCGTTTTAAGAACAAATCCACCAAACAAATATTCACCCTATCAAACATACATTCAAACTTTATGGAATAAAAAATAAATGTTAAATCAGAAAAGTGTTTGTTTGACTTTTTAAATAATAAAAAAAAAGCATTATTTTCATCCATTCAACACACATCCTAAATCAAACTTGAAAGTTAATTTAAAAAATGAAAAAAAAACCAAAAAATGAGTTGCAATTTTTTTTAGAAAATTATTATAAATAGAAAAAAAAATACTAAGCTAATTATAAATATAAAAAAAATTGTAAATATGTAAATATTTGGACTAATTTTTCAATATTCGAAACAACCCATTTTTTAATTTTTAATTTTTTAAATAAACGAGTTGCAAAAATTAAAGTGAAGTAAGAACAAAATTCACGGAGCAAAATTAGTTTTTTTACTTAATTATTTTCCTAACAAGCAAAATTAGTTTTAAACCTTGTTTTTACTCTTTAATCATCTAAAAATACAAGCTTTATTTATTTAATATACATTTATGATTTATTATTCTCTTTTTCTAACACCGCCCTTCACCACATCCTCCCAATTCCCGAGTGGAAAAAACTAGTATTGCTCAACCCTCAGACGCCCAACCCCAGAGCCTCCGTCGTTTTGATCGTCGCCGCCGAGAACTCCTCCGTACCCCGTCATCGGAGAATGAAGAAGGTCGGCAAGGTTCCGTTACCTTCACCAAATCTCACCACCGTTTTCCTCGTCCTGCTTCTCATATCCTCCGTCCACTCCTTCTACCTCCCCGGCGTCGCTCCTCGGGATTTCCAGACTGTACGTTATGAATTCGGTTACTTCATCTCAATGTTTGTTTCTTTCTTGTGTTTCTTCAACTCGCTGTTGCCTTTTCTATTGAAATGTTTTTACGATCTGTACTCTGGCGAGTTGTTGCGGTTTTTGGTGGTTCGTACTGCGGGTCAGTCGGATCTAGGTTTCTGGTGCTTGATCTGTTCTTTAGTAGCCTATGTTCTCTTCGTATTGCGGTATCGGGACATTTCTAAACATCATTGGATGCTTTGTTTTGTTTACATGTGTTGTGTTCAATTATGTGTTTATTGAAGGGAAAACACATCATATCTGCTCACTCCACAGCAATGAAACGTCGGAGTGATACCGCATTATGTGTAAACGCATTGTGATATACGTGCCTGACATTTGAATTACTTCAAATTGTACTTGCTACCATGTTTTACTACTCGATGCCCAACCATATCGGTCGAGTAAAATGGTCAAATACAGCTATAAGCGTTGTCCACGCTATGTGTTCAGTTTTCCAACATTGTAGAGTTTCTTACTGTAGTATGTTCAGGTTGCTTAAGTAGTTAAAAGAGAGTTCATGTCGGCGTTCAAATATACAGGCACCATTATACTGTCTGTCTTATAAGCGACTTCTTATTGATGCGCCCACTGCGGTTAACGATCTAATATTACTTGAGTTCTAGAACTGTTCATGTTTTTTTTTTTTTTTTGGGGGGGGGGGGGGGGGGGGGGAGGAATATATATATCTTAGAAATTCTCACTTCTGAGTCCTGACCTCTTTTTCCTCTCACCTTCCATCTGTTATTATGTGTTCAATTCCTATGAATTGATGGAAATGGCATTTTCTTTGTCTTTCAACAGGGTGATAATCTTCCTGTCAAAGTGAACAAATTATCATCCACAAAAACGCAGCTCCCATATGATTACTACTATTTAAATTATTGCAAGCCCAAGAAAATCAATAATAATGCAGAAAACTTGGGAGAAGTTCTCCGAGGCGACCGCATTGAGAATTCTGTTTATACTGTGAGTATCTTGCCTGTTTTTAGAAGCAATCTAAATATTGTACATATTTTCAATTTAAAATGAAATTACTGTACTTTATTTATTTGCCTGTCTTTAATGTTTCTAAATATTTCCCCAGTTCAAAATGAGGGAGGAACAGTCTTGTACTGTTGTATGCAGAGTAACTCTTGATGCTGACTCTGCAAAGAATTTTAAGGAGAAAATCGATGACAAATATCGAGCGAACATGTAAGTTCAGATGTAAACCTCTATGTCTACGTGTTTAATGGTATTTTGTTGTGAGTTTTGAGTTTTTACTGTGAAATGCAAAGTGCCACTTTGTAGTTTACTCCAAGTAGGCACATCCCTTTCCTTGTGGCATATCTATGAATATTATTCACTGTTCTTAGAATGAGATGCCCCCCTATGGATATGTAGGATCTTGGATAACCTTCCTGTTGCCGTTCTTCGTCAAAGGAGGGATGGAAATCCGTCAACGACATATGAACATGGTTTCCTTGTTGGATTCAAAGGGAATTATGCTGGGGTATGACTTCAATGGCAGTTAAAATATATTTCTTCCCTTCACAGTTTTCAGTTTTTATCTTTCCAGAGATTTTATATTTTTCATTAATATATTTCTTCCCTTTCCCTTCACAGAGCAAAGAGGAAAAATATTTTATTAATAATCACTTGAGCTTTAGAGTCATGTTTCACAAGGACCCTGACACCGATCTGGCTCGAATTGTTGGATTTGAGGTTACTCCAAACAGGTTTCTCTTTTCCTTTGCTCTTGCATGTCGATTTTTACTTTTTCTATATATTACAGAGAGATTGAGCGGCTCGCTGAAAGGGAGAATACTTTTTCTTTTTCTTTTTTTCCCATATATTAAGATCCTGCTTAATTGACAACTGGTATAGATGATCAGTACAGTAGCGTAATTTCTCTCCCTCATTGTTTTGAACAGTATTAATCATGAATACAAGGAGTGGAACGAGAAGAACCCACAGCTACTTACATGTAATAAGGACACAAAAAATTTAATCCAAGGCAGCACTGTTCCTCAAGAAGTTGACACTAATAAGGAGATTGTGTTTACTTATGATGTTTCATTCAAGGTACGGTCTTCACAAATCCTTGATATTCCTTAACTGTTCCTCTGATATGTCAGTTATAAACTGGGTCCTGATTTTTCCCCAGGAAAGTGATATTAAATGGGCTTCTCGGTGGGACACTTACCTTCTCATGAATGATGATCAAATTCACTGGTTCTCCATTATAAACTCTCTGATGATTGTTCTCTTCCTCTCTGGCATGGTGGCCATGATCATGATGAGAACTCTGTATAGAGATATTGCCAACTATAATCAGTTGGATGCCCAAGATGAGGCTCAAGAGGAAACAGGATGGAAGCTTGTGCACGGGGATGTGTTTAGACCACCCATCAACTCTGGTCTATTGTGTGTTTATATTGGCACGGGCGTTCAGATCTTCGGAATGACACTCGTAACAATGATATTTGCTCTGCTGGGCTTCTTATCTCCTTCCAACAGAGGAGGGCTAATGACTGCCATGGTCCTTCTGTGGGTTTTCATGGGTTTATTTGCTGGCTATTCATCAGCTCGTTTGTACAAAATGTTCAGGGGCACTGAGTGGAAGAAGATTACGTTGAAAACTGCCTTTATGTTTCCTGGTATTCTCTTTTCAATCTTCTTCGTTCTCAATGCTCTGATCTGGGGAGAGCAGTCATCTGGGGCAGTGCCATTTGGAACTATGTTTGCTCTTTTCTGCTTGTGGTTTGGTATATCGGTACCCTTGGTGTTTGTTGGCAGTTACTTGGGCTTCAAAAAGCCAGCAATTGAAGATCCTGTGAAGACCAACAAGATTCCTAGGCAGATACCCGACCAAGCATGGTACATGAAGCCAGTCTTCTCCATACTGATTGGGGGTATTCTTCCATTTGGGGCCGTCTTTATTGAGCTCTTCTTCATCTTGACATCGATATGGCTCAATCAGTTCTATTACATATTTGGCTTCCTCTTCATTGTATTTATTATCCTTCTGATTACTTGTGCGGAGATAACAATTGTGCTGTGCTACTTCCAGTTGTGCAGTGAAGATTACCACTGGTGGTGGAGATCTTACTTGACTGCAGGCTCCTCCGCTCTATATCTTTTCCTCTATTCAGTATTCTACTTCTTCTCCAAGTTGGAAATCACCAAGTTCGTTTCGGGGATTCTCTACTTCGGTTACATGGTTATCGTTTCATACGCGTTCTTTGTGTTGACAGGAACCATTGGCTTTTACGCTTGTTTCTGGTTTGTTAGAAAGATCTATTCTTCCGTGAAGATCGACTGATTTGCTGCTTATGACTCAAAGGTTGTTCAGTTCAGACTATATGAATCAAGTTAAAATGGGAAGAAGTGGAAAGATGAGAAAATTTCCAATTCGATTGGCGATTCAGTGGGCATTATTTACTCGTCTCTCAGTCAATTCCCTTTTTATGGTAGAGTGTAGGTACTCTCTTATGTCTTTTTTCTCCACCCCCCTTCCCTTACACTATTGTTAAGAGTTACGAATGTGTTCTATGGTGTACAAGAAACAGGGGCGGTGATTTTTGGAGCTTTTTGTGGTCATAATATGAATAATTTTACTGATACCAAATTTTCATCTTTTATTCTTCTTATTGTTGGTTATATTCAGGAATATGCTGTGTATTGATTGGTTATTATGTCTATTTCATCAAATTAAAATATCGAGATTTTTCATGATGAAATGTAGTTTTGGTTAACGTTTTATAACAATGAATTGGTTGAAAAAATGTGTATGGACGAAATTAGAAAAAGAAAACCAAAATATTAGAGACTAAGTTATATATTAAGCTTTTTATTATTTGTGGCAAAACATATACTAGAGACAGTGGGAAACCTAGTCGAGCAACAATATTTCATCATGTATTTTGATTTTCAAAAAGTGGTTTTCAAGTAATAATGAGCTTTTGCTTCAGTTTATATTATCATCATCATCATCATCTTGCAAAATTATTGATCTTGAGTTTTAATAGGAGAATTACTAAAAACAGAAAAAATGACAAACTATTTATAAATATAAAAAAATTTCACTTAGACCAATTCTATTGCTTGAATGGTAGACTTCTATATCTATCACTCCAACAATAGAATTCTATCATGGTCGGGATAGACATTATAAATTTTCTATATTTGTAAATAATTTGACTCATTTTTCTATATTTGAAAACTGTCCAAGTTTATAAATTAATTAATAATAGTATATACTCAACCTAATATTTAGCGAGTAACTATATTTAGTTTTATGGTTTATAAATATATTATCAAATACATATCGAACAATTATTTGAGTTTGAATTTAATTTTTGAATATGCTACCAAATACATTTGAAAGCATGAAATACAAATTTTGTTTTCATTGAATTTTTTTTCAAATTGCAAAGAGGCCCTAAACGTCTCATTTTTCGCAAAATGGAAGCTTTTATCGAATGTGCTAGTAAGTTATTGATTGCCGTGATGAGAAAATGAAAATATTACCCATTGTATGCATTAAAAAGAGTAATATTCCTTAAATATAATAGGCTTAAATATTACTTTGGTCCCTTTATTTTTAGTTTTGGTTCTTATACTTTCAAAATGTTTATTTTGGTCCCTATACTTTCATAATGTTCATTTTGGTTCTTATACTTTTAAAAAAGTGTCCATTTTGATTCCTCCATTTTCATTTTTACTTCATTTTTAAGGTATCAAAATGATCATTTTTTGAAAGTTCAAGGACCAAAATGAACATTTTGAAAGTACAGAGACAAAAATGAACCAAAGTTGAACCAAAGTTAAAAGTATGACTAGAATGAACATTTTAAAAGTACAGGGACCAAAATGAACTAAAGCCAAAAGTACATAGACCAAAGTAGTATTTAAATCATATTAAATAGATTATCCATTACTAATTTACTCTACCTCAAACTCAAATGAATAATTGTAAACTTGAGCACAGCTGGGTAGATTCAAACTCCACCTCACATGAGATATGATATTAAAAATAAAAAAAATCAAATGCGTAATTCACACCCTTTGTTTTTGAGGTTTTTGTCTTCTCAACCATTCGAACTCAGTTATTTTTTCATCCTTAAAAAAAAGAAAGGGTTAAAATTACTAATTTAGTCTATAGTTGGATAAAATTCCATAAATATTCTCTATTATAAGAAATATTTATGAAGTTTTTTTTTAATCAAATCACGGAGACTAAATTCTAACTTTATTCAAAATATTGACATTGCAATATCCCGATTGTAGAAATATTTTGAAATTTTATCATTGACAAAGTCAATATTCAGTCAGTGATTGACTACAAACTACAGGCATCTGATGGTACTAAAAAAAAAAAAAATCCCTAATGTGATTGACCAACTTCCCTAAAAATCCTAACTAATAGAGAGAAAAGAGGTATATTTACTTGAGCAAAATCAAGAAGCAGCAGGCTGCTAACAAAATTCCTGCTAGGTACAAAGTGTTTTATTTTTGGATTTACATGCTGCAAATCTGATCTTTTGTTACAAGAAAACAAGAGGAAACTCATCACCTGTATCAGCTTGAGCATGATCTCAGTTTCCCATTCCTCTGCCTGCATGAATATTTGAAAAGATACCACTGTTACTAAGGCCTCACACATCTATTACAAACAATAAACTACCAGAGATGATGATGTCTTACCAAAACGAATCCTTTTTTTCCTGTGCTAATAGTTCTTCAAATGATATGTCGGTAAACTCAGAATCGATCTTTTCCGTTGGCTTCTCAGATTTTTCCATCAACTCCATGCAGGTACCAATTTCTAGCATCTGGAAGATCATAAGGTTTAGCGAAATCATCAACTCTGGCTGTTGCATTATTCTCAATAACAATTTCAAGTGTGTATGTAACAGAGAGAGAGAGAGAGAAAGCAAAAAGAAGGGAAGAAGATATCCATCTTATAACTTCATTGGACATTTTCAACTATTATGGGAAAAGGATAACAGAGTAGTGAACCTGATCAAGTGAACTTACAAAGGGCACTAACTATAAATGGGGGATGGGATTCTGAGGCTACAACAGACCAGCAGTTCCCGATTTCTAGGAAGCATTGGCAGCAAAAAAAGGTGTAAACGAAATAAGAGCCTAGAGGTAAAAGTAATACCTTTTTGTATGCTGGAGAGAGTTTAAGCTGTTGTTGAAGCCAGTTATAAACAAAGGTGTCCTCCTCTAGTCTTTTCTGTTCCAATTCTAACTTGTATATCTAGGGCAAGGCAACAACAGATCAACAAATTTTACATGAAACCAAAAATCAAGTTATATCATGTCACTAACCTGCTGTTGAAGGCGATCGAAGGAGGATCTATCTGCCTTGTAAAGCAGAGCTTTCGTTATGGTGAACTTTCGGTGGATAACATCAGCTCTGTCAGTAGAAAAGGTGTATATAGTTGGGAGTGCATTAACTTAAGAAGGGCAAAAAAATCTTAGAGATAGTTCTCACAAGCAAATGTAACCTAACCTACGGTAATCTTTTTTTTTTTTTTTTATATCCGTGAGTGTCCGGACCAGCTTACGCGCACCTCGACTAATCTCACGGGACACCCGCCTGACCCTAACCTAACCTCCGGTAATCATACTTAACAAAAAGTTGAAAGAGATATAAATGAACTCCAAAAAGAAAAATATCAAATTTGACACACTAAGAGTCGAGAGAGAAACACTAATATAGTTGAAGCAAAGAAATGAAGCATACTTGTGCTGCAGCTTGCTTCTAGCGTTGATTAAGCAGTTGGCGAACTGTCGGACCTGCGTTTGAAAGTAAAACAGAAATAAATTGCAGTGCTTCAGTATTTAGAACTCTACCCCCTATCAGTCTCAATTCTAACACACTAGCGACACAAAGCCATCGAAATCGGAAAAGTTGTGGATACAGGGTTGGGTCCAACTTTTGGGCTTGAGCTGCTAAAAACTCCATAGTCATCGGCTAAAAGCAAGAGTTCTCACAGACCACAGTCCAACCAAAACATCATATCGTATCGTTTAAGATGATCTCTAATGGAAACTCGATCAACTACAATCATTCTAGATAGAGTTGTTATTCAATGAAGTCCAGGAAATATTAGCAATATTACTGTATGTCTGTTCCCAGGCAATCTTGTAATACATTACTTACCCTCACAATCTATCTCAAATATATAAGAACAGACATATCAAAGGAGCTTCAAGCTAAAATTATGTCAAGGAAGAGAAATAAAGTGGATTAAATTATATTTTATATGTATCTAGCAAAGGGTTGCACCAGAAGATAGGGCAATAAGATGCTAATGGCAGAGTAATGAACTGCTGCAGAAACTCTAATTGAAATACAGACAAAAACAAAAATGGAGGTTGCAGGACATTCAACAAGCACTGTGAAGAAAGATTACTACTAAAAGAAGAAAATACGATTCATGAGATATAAAAAAGAATACAAAACCTGAGCCAATGTCAATTCCTTTGATTCCTGACACTTCATTAGTTCATCATACTGCCGTTTAATCTTCCTCTGAATCACACTAGTAGACGATGTAAATGGATATAACAGAGTCAATTCCTGCTCAGAACCCGTTCCAACATCCGTTCCCCAATTTTCATTCTCATCTCCACCTTGCAAATTCGCCCTCTTCTTCTTTGCTCTCTTCTTCTTCCTCTTTCCCCCTTGCTCCTGACCAGAATCTCCAAATTCCTTGTTCAATCCAGCACCCTTCAAATCTAGGTCACCACGGCCCTCTTCGACAAAGAAACTAGCCCATTTTGGAGAATCCGGCGGTAGGATCTCGAAGAGAAGCGAGTGAGTTAAACAAGTCCTGTCAGTTCCATTGTCACAATCCGCCACAGAATTCCCAAAATCAATTCTCTCAGGCTCAATCGGCTTACTGATTAGTTGCTGATGCTGTTCAAACTGGATTTTTTTCACCTTTTTGTAAAGAGAGAGCGATAAAACGAGGACGGAGAAGGTAAAGAAGACGAAGAAGGAGCATAATAACAACATGGGTATGTCTCCTTCAGAGTAGTTAGTAATTAGAAATGGGAAATTGGGGAAGAAACGGGACAAATACGAGTGTAAAGCCGCCATTGGAGGGCATGAACAGAGAAAAAAATTGAAGAAAAAAAGAGCAAAAAAAGGAAAACCCAGCAGAGAGAGAGTGGAAAGGAGACGATTGAATCGGGGTAGGTTCGGATTTGAAGCTGAAAGAGGATAAATTCAGTTGGGTCTTAAGTAAAATGGGTGTGAAGAAGAATCTTTGAAACAAAATAAATATCCCCCTTTCAGTTTCAAGGCGAAAACGCGGTATCAAGTCACAGTTTCTGAATATATAAGATAGATTTGTTCAGTGTTGTGGACTTCTAGTCATTTGCTTCCGTAAGCCGACAGGGGTTATCGTCAATTCTTTTTTAATTTCTAATTATTTTATTTTATTTTTCATTCTATACTTTCGAAAAATTTTTAAAAACTGAAAAATAAGAAAAATTATTTACACAGTAGTAAATTTTTTTAGATAATATGATAGAGGCTGATAGAAATTTATTAAAATTTATTGATAGAAATGATAGAGGTCTATCACTCATAGACGTTTTTTTTGCTATTTTTTTTTGTAAATAGTTTGACAATTTTTCTATCGATAAAAAAAAATTCTATTTAATGTATTTAAAATGGGATATTTGCAAATAAAGCAATCACAATCAAAGTATTAACATAATATTTTATAACTATAACAAAATTTAGATTAATATAGATTGAACCTAAAAATCTATCAGCGATGAAATCTATTACTAATAATATATTTTTGCTATATTTGCAATTATTTAAAAATGCATATTCGGTTAGTTTTAGACAACAACCATAGATAATTTATTTCAAAAATATCCTTAAGGTCCTTTTGGTAATATATATATATATATTTTTTTTAAAAAAATTAAGCTTAAAAACACATCATCCACCCCTAAATTCCTTTTCTAATTTTTTTTGGTTTGTTATTTATTTTCTAATCAATATTTTAAAAATAAAACCAATTTTTAAAACTAAAAAAAATATTTTTAAAAATTTGTTTATGTGTTTTGAAATTTGGCTAATAATTCAACCATTTTAAGCTATGAATACCATAAATTGGGAAGAATTATACTTAATTTTTAATAACAAAAAACCAAAAATCAAATGATTACCTAATACGGCTAAACTATAAAAAAATTTTAAACTTAAAAAAAAAGAAAATTAAAAAATACTCTTACTATTAATATATAAATGAAAATTTAAACGGCGTATTAACTCATGCTCAGCTGTTGAGATCAATCTTGTTAAAACATTTAAGTATGAATGTCGTTTGGTTCCATGATTTTTTTCCTTACTATATAAATCGATTAAATGGTTAATTTTAGTGATTGAAGAAGGGAGTAGGAGAGTATTGAAGAATACACGAAAACAAAAGAGGAAAATAAAGACATGTTAGGCCATAGATTGAAGCTAGAGAGAGAGGATATAGGATAGGGAGATGATTTGTGTAGATAAACGATTTATGTCTATATACTAAGAATATGAGCATATTTTAACCCTTTTTTAGTGTTAAGAGTATTAATACAACTTTTGAAAGTCTAAAAGTATTTTCGAGATACTACGATAAATACTTTTTCTTGAAGATTTAAAGGTATTAATGAACATTTTGAAAGTTTTTTTTTTTTTATTTTATTAAAATACTAACAGTTTTATCTAAAACTTAACGATAAGAGTATCTTGTTTGAATTTTTAAAAATTGAAGGATATTATTGAAATTTTTTGAAAATTTAGGAGTGTTTTTGAGACAAAATAAACACTGGTCTCCCTAATGTTAAAAAAACAATAAAGAAACAAATAATAAAAAGCTAATTATTTAATACAATAACAAAAAAGAAGAAACAATAAATAATTGTATAGATTATACTTAATACCTAAATGAAATATGACCCATTTTTTAAAACGAGAGTAACTTTTTACGGTATAAAATTATGGAATTGCCTTTGTTGTCCTCACTCTCGTTACTGATTAAATTTTATTTTTCTCTTATATTGATATCTTTGTTTTTTTTTAAATGGAACTAGAACGAAAATTACAACCACGAATAATAATAACAATAATAATTATAAAAAAAAGAGCAACATCAAGCATTACAAGATTTTGTTAATATTCAATGCTATATCTATTTTTGTACCATCTACTCAAATATCTATCACACGGGATAAAGTTTTCGTTTTTCTTTAAAATATATACTTGATATGATTTTAGGTGATGCATAGAGATAGAATCCACGTAGACCTTTGAATTGGGCTTTGTTAGAAGGGCGATCCGTACAGAAAAAACCCATTACAAATCACAGCCTAAGATGACGGTAGGACCTGCCGGAGGGCGACTGCTTGCCAACTGACTAAGGAAAGGGAATCTCAGACTCGTCGGAAATGAGCAAAGAAGAACCTCCCAAGCTCTACGCCAACAAACCCAAGAAAGGTACCATTCCAAAACTCACAACCCATTTCCCAATTCTTCATTCCTTCGAAGTTTAGGCACAAAATGGTTGCTCCAAGAACCGATCCGATTCAATAATTCATTTCAATTATTGGGGTTCTATTATATAATGGATAATCAATCGGCTTTTCGCTTTTTTTTCCGTCTGCAAACAGCCCAGGTCAAACAATTTCAAGAACAGCACAAAGTCAGCGACGCTTCTTCTTCTTCACCGGCGCCACCATCATCGAGCATGTCATCCGCGTCTTCTTCTCCTTCACCGCCGCAGCCTCCGAAGGAATCATTTGCAAGGCGATATAAGTTCTTATGGCCCATGCTTTTGACTGTCAACCTTGCTGTTGGAGGTAATTTTCCTCTCCGATGATGTGTGTATCAGTTTCTGGTTGTTGTGTTAATGTGTTTGATCGAGAGCGTTAAATGCTAATACGGGTAATCCGGTTCTTCGTTTTTATTTCTGTTACATGGAGTCTTTGTATTTAGGATTGGTACTCTCTACTGAAATTTGTGGTGTACCAGTTTCTTTAGATTGTTAAATCCCGTTATCTTCTTTCTGGTACTTGTAAACTTGGGTCTCCCACCTTAGCTATCTAGATATCTCTGTTCGGAGGAATTCTGTATGGTTTGTTGTTTTGCCGCTACAGTCAGCATAGAGTTGGGAATGTTTAGTTTCCTGTGTGATTGAAGAATATATGCAAGCATGAAATAACTGTAATTCGAGATCGATCAGAAACTAAAACCAAGTGTGTGCAATAATTTTTTTTTGATGATTTTGTTGAATACTCTCTTCAATTGAAGGATGGTCTGCTATGACAAATTAGCAGTAGCACAATAGTACTTTTCAGGCGTATTGGTTAATCTAAACCGTGTCATAAGTGGGTTAATTAGAGTTGTTTTTTTGGTTGAACTTGACATATATTGGTGAGCGTAGAGAGGTTAGTATTGGGGTTGTGATCCAACAATCTTTTTATCTTCCAGTAGGACAAAGCCGGAGGCTAAATTAAAGCCACATTTGTTGTCAATGTCCTTATCTAGCTTTTGGACAGAGGGAAAGGCAATAACCAATGACACTATCTTTAGATGGGGAGGGATGATTTGATTTCATCGACTTATGTTGCCAATGACACTATCTTTTCTTTCCCCAGGAAGGGAAGGCGTCCTTGTCGACCTTTTGAAAAGAAAACCCTTATAGAACCATCCTTATAGTTTTCTATCTAACATTTTTCCTTGGGATTCTAAGAGATAAGAGCTCTATCCATGGTGTTAATATCTTTATAGTAAACACCCCAGGTGGGCTATTATGATTTGTTTTCATCCCTCTCCACCTAATATATAACTTGGCATTAGATTAAGAATTAAATGTTTAGACATCTATTAGACTTTATTTAAAGTTTAGGAATACATTATACTCAAAATTGATAGTTTATTAGACATTTTTAAAATTCAGGGACCTATTAGATGCAAATTGCATCTATGAAAACTTAGGAACTAAACTTGTAATTTAACCTTAAATCATTGATTAATAATTAAAACCATATTCTTCTGAAGAAAAAAAAAAAACAAAAACCAATTTTTTTATTAAGAAAATGAAAGGATAGACTCCAGGGCAATACAAGAAAAACAATCCAAACCAAGTGGAGCCAAAATAAAAGGCATAGATGAGATCCTTTCAAACAGCAAAACAAAAAATTTCCTCCAACCTCTTCATAATTAGATAATTTTCTTACCAAAGGATGGGCAGTAAACTGCCTAAAAAGCTCTAGTACCCGGAGTTTTTTATGTCCCTCTTCCTCCAGCTCTTTTTTCAACAAATCTAGTAGCACAATAGATTCCCTTCTTCCATCTTTAAATTTCTTGTCGTGATATGCCAACTCCTACAAAAAGAAGCCGATATTGTTCATTTATATCCCATCATCCCATACAAACTTCGGTTCATTTCAGCTAGAGGAAGTTCATCCCTTGCCCAAACATCCTCCCAAAAATTGAATCAATCTACCATTACCCATTTCAATCTTTGAATTACTCAGTAAGTGTTCTTCATTTTTTCGCAATATGGCAAAAGAATGCTGGGCATAGCAGTATATTTGTTTGACTTTGAGATTAGTTGGTGTTTCCTCTTTGTCATGAGGAGATGGCGATTCAACTATTACAGAGTCCTAGCCTAAGAAGTTACGAGTATTTTGTGGAACGACGTAGTGCACACAATCCTTTGGAGGTTGTGGCTTGAAAGGAACCAAAGGACATTCCAAGGGACGGAGTTGAGCATGGATAACCTATGTGCCAGCATTAAGTTTTATTCTTCCTTTTGGTGGATCCATAACAATTTTTTTTTGTAATTACGATCTTTTGCGAATTATTGCCAATTGGGAAGCCTTTTTGTAATCCCCTGGCTTTCTTGGAGATATCTCATCTCCCCTCTTTTGTGTATGCCCTTTTGATCTAATGCAATTCTCAGTTTAATTTTAAAAAATATAAGGAAAAATAAAGGAAAAAAGAAATAATATTTTTCATTTCTAAAATATTCCTCCATAGGCTTGTCCATTTTCCGACTCATTTGAGAAGTGAACCAATATTCCTGATTCTTTCCCCATATATACTGCAAAAGACCCTGTGCCAAAACTGATCTGACTCATCTTTTTATAATTATATCTTTTATTGTCTTAGGTTTCTTGTCTCTCAAGATGGTCTTGTCCTTTCATACATACATATTATGATATTTGAACTAACATCATATCATGAGAATTGAATAATGGTCCTCCTTGGACATAATCTAGTGTCTTTAGTTAGATATTATGATATCCACGTATTAATTCTTGATAGTCATGTTTTTCTTCTCATTTCCCTTTGAGGATGACAAACACCTGTTATTACAAAAGCCCTAACCTAAAAGAGCCAAGCTCCACTCTTTTCTCCGCCACCAGCTGTAGGTTGAGTACCCTTTTCAAGGAAATATAGAATAGCAGAAACATTCTATTAGGTTTTTTATTCACCTTTTTTGTGTTTTGGAGGGTTGGGGGATGGAAATTTATTATCTTGCAATTGTTTTGATTCAGTAGTTGTCATTGTTCTTAGGAACATTTACTTGCTTTTGCATGAACTGAGATAAGCCTTTTAACTGTGTAGCTTATCTGTTTATGAGAACAAAAAAGCAAGATGAACATGTAGCTGAAGAAGAGGCTGGCCCGGATTCAGCCAAAATCACCAAGATTGCTGCTCCTGTTGTTGAGGAATCATTGGCCAGACCAACCATTGTGGAGCCTGTGAAGGTAAGAGAACCAATTCCGGTGGACCAGCAGCGTGAACTGTTCAAGTGGATTTTGGAAGAGAAGCGCAAGATAAAGCCAAAGGACCGTGAAGAGAAAAAACGCATTGATGAAGAGAAAGCAATTCTCAAAGAGTTCATCCGAGCAAAATCTATTCCTAATGTTTAAAACTTTCCAAATGTAGCAAGCAAAAACATATTGACTATTTTAACATTGCTGATGGAATCTGAATGTTGTTGATTTCTTTGGTCCTAAAGCGATTTTGTACGTTTCAAATCCTCTCACCCCCACCCAGCATGCTAGTCGATGGAATGAACATGATTACGTCCGGAAAACCAGCGACGAAATTCGTTAGGCCTACAGAACATAACAACCTTCACTGTTGAGGGAAAGAATAGCCAGCCTTTTTTAGTGTTTGTTTGTCTTTAGGTTATCTGGTTTGTATGAGGAGAAACATCCATTTTATTAGAACCCAAGTTGAGAGAAAATCCAAGGGAACAACATCTGCAACTTGAAGAGTTCACGTGGGCAGAATGAAATAATGCACAATTTCCCGAATGGATGTGGACATATCCAATGTGTATGGTGAGATTTCTCCATCTGCATGCATAAACCTCCAAAAAAACCAAACTAAATGCAACTTCCAATGGGTCAAGTTTTTGCTGCTCTTTTTGGAATATTTTAGTCTTTCTAGATAATCTGTCATAAGCTCCTTCCAATGTACCTGCTGTAGGCTCCATGCTTCAAAAAGAATCATAGAGGGTTAATTAAATGATGCTGTTAAATAAATAAGTCTCCAATTTAAAGCAAAATGGCAATCAAAAAATGGGTCCTTCCCTTAGAATTGTACAAAGGGTCCAAAGAGAGATTCTTGGATGTGCAACAAAAAGAGATGGGCTAAAAATTTATTCTTCCCTCCTTTTCTAATCTTTTGTGAAAGAAACAACCATTTCCCATCACCCAACAAATGGTAATAAAATACAAAGAAAAGGGTTCTCAATTGAATGCAAAAGGATATTAAATTTGTACCTAACAAATTGAGAATCAACCCTGAGCTTACTTGAAAGGCAGCCCTTGTTGCTGTCTGTGGTAAGTAAAGTTACAAGAAATGGGTTTTCAAGTGGAAGGAAAGGGTATCAAATATACTTGCATTTGTAAAATGAGAATAAATTGTGGATGGGACAGAAAACTAAAAAGGAGAAGGGATTTTTAGGTGTAGGAGGACAAAAGTTGAGAGTAGGAGATGATGATGAGAGAATGTGGTGTGGTTGTAGTTAATTGATTCTCACATGAATGCATGAGGCTGCCCAGCTAACACCTTTCATTTTGTGGGGGAGGCTTCAAAGCCATAAGAGTAATCATATAGCTGTGGGGACTAACTATCCAAATCCCCTTTTTGAAAACCATATTTATTTCCCATCTTTAAACTCTTAATCATTGATCTCAATCTACAAGAATGAAGTTTTTATTTCTTTATGAATCATGCTATTCATAGTCATTGATTGCTTTAGAATACAATCATGGTATGTTTATTAAAGAATGCCTTGTATTTAGACTGATGAATGAATATCATGGCCTTTTGATTTGTTTGTTATTTGTTATTTTATCATTCTAACATTCTCTTCTGTACATGAAAACTCACATCAGCTGACCAGCTCCCACACAATCAAGTGTAAGCTCTCTTTCTCTCTTTCTTTCATATAAAAACTCATTTTAGCTCTCTTTCACATTATGATCTCTCTCTGTCTTTCTCTGCTGCACGCGTGCACATACACATGGAAACTCATTCTTCAATCATTCAAATCAAAAGATGTGGTCAGAGCTGTGGTGATGATGATTAAGCATATTTAAGAGAAGCACAGAGAGAAAAGAAAGAGAAAGACAGGAAGGCAGATGAAATCTTTGTCCAAAATGGACAGTTTATGGGATGTTTTGGTAGTGACAGCCATTTTTTTGACCACCATTATTCTCTATAGGAACTGCTTTAGACTTCTCAGATCAAAATTCTGCAACCAACTCCCTTTGGGCTCTCTTGGCTGGCCTTTCATTGGTGAGACTATTGAGTTCATTTCCTGCGCTTATTCGGACCGTCCCGAAACCTTTATGGATAAGCGTCGCCGCCTGTAAGTTATCCACAAAAACCACATCGAAATGCCTTCAAATGGTGATCTGATATGACTTGTGAATGTTTGTTAATGGGGTTGCTTAGTATTTCTTATGAACCAAAACTCATTTTTATTTTCAGGTATGGGAAGGTGTTCAAGTCACATATTTTTGGAAGTCCTACCATTGTTTCTACTGATGCAGAAGTCAGTAAGTTCATTTTGCAGAGTGATGCCAAGGCTTTTGTACCGTCTTATCCGAAATCTTTGACAGAATTGATGGGGAAGTCTTCTATTTTACTGATAAATGGGAGCTTGCAGAAGAGAATTCATGGTCTTGTGGGAGCTTTCTTCAAGTCTTCACATCTCAAAGCTCAAATAACCAAGGATATGGAGTGTTATGTCAAACTATCAATGGCAAATTGGACCGAGAACAATCTTATTTACCTTCAAGATGAAACCAAAAATGTCAGCTCTCTCTCTCTCCCTTTTGAAGCTTGAAATTTACCTGTGAATTGAATTCTCTCTTTTTTTCCCCTCAAGAAAAAGACAATAGATAAAAAAGTCTCATCATTACTGTGTTGATACTAGACAAAAACAGTGACTTCCTTTACCTGATTTGAGTGAATCATTGATGTCCAAATAACCCATTTCTCTAGCTCCTACTTGGGTTTAAAGATGATTTCGGTCAAAAGTAAGAGAACCCCACAATTTTTGTTATCATTCTGTTTCAAATCATATTGTCCAAGAATTTACCTTTGCAATCATTTTCTAGCTATCAATTTTCCTGTTAAAAAAGTTACTAAGTGAACCCCTTTTGTCTCCAGATTTCCTTTCAAGTATTAGTAAAGATATTGATTAGTTTAAATCCTGGTCAAAGGATGGAGTTTCTCCAGAAACAGTTTCAAGAATTCATAGCTGGGCTTATGGCTTTGCCAGTGAACATACCTGGAAGCAGGCTTTACCAATCCTTGCAGGCAAGTTGGACAGTAAAAGGTTTAATATTCTCCTTCACTCTTACTTTTTTACTGCATTCTAAAAAATGATGGAGCTTTATTTTGTTCTTGAATTTCAGGCCAAAAGGAATATGGTCAAATTAGTAAAGAAGATAATACAAGAGAGAAAAAGCTGTGGAATTTCACCTGTCCCAAAAGATGTCATGGAAGTTTTGCTCAAAGATGAAACTGAAGAATTAACAGATGATCTAATAGCAGAGAACATGATTGACATGATGATTCCTGGGGAAGATTCAGTGCCAATCTTAATGACTCTTGCAGTAAAATACCTCTCTGATTGCCCTGCCGCACTTCAACAGTTAACGGTATGTTGTTTTTCTTACCAAGTCTCAATCAGATTTCCTTTTGCTCTGATACCTTGTCAAACCACTCAGCCTAAAAGTTTAAACAGACGAGACAATTTATGATAAATTTGGCTTATACAGTAGCAAATTTTGCTTTATTGAAATAAAAATATACTCATAGACTTTATCTAGCTGCCATTTGTATCACTTGGAAAGGAAATATCCTATTTTCCTTTCCTGTCCCTATCAGCCAAGTTCCTTATAAGTTAATGGTTAAACTATTGAAGATACTCTTGAACTATGTTTTTTGTGTCAAAATATTTCTACTCTTTCAAAAGTTGCAATATTACCTTTGATATTTCATAAAAATTTTAAACTACATTTGGAGTAGAAATCCTTTTAGAATGTTAAATGAAAATTAGGATAAAGAACAGTATGGTGATGACTTGAAATGAAAATTAGGATCCGAAGACCGCCACATCCATTTAAAGTCTCAAATTTCATTTTCTACTTCAAGCACACTTTTGGAATATTCATTAAAGATAAAGTTCAAAGGGTATTTCTTGCAATTTAGCCTAAGTTAAATGCATAGATTGTTTTGTATCAATTACTAACACTTTAGTGTAAAGCAAAATGCTATTGTTCCTTCGCTTGTTTGAATAGTTGTTAAACCATATGGCTGTTTGGACTGATATGATCAGGAGGAAAACTTGAAGATGAAAGGACTGAAAGAGCAGCTCGGTGAGGTGTTGCATTGGAGCGATTACTTATCGATGCCATTTACGCAGAGTGTAATACATTGGTTAAGCTTTTGATAAAGCAGACAGAAAGAGTAGAATAATAATGGTTGGTTGTAATATGAGTAATCATATTGAATTTTATGATTTGATTTGAATAGGTGATCACTGAGACACTAAGGATGGGAAACATTATAATTGGGGTGATGCGTAAGGCCATGAAAGACATGAAGATAAAAGGATACCTAATACCTAAGGGTTGGTCAGTTCTTACATACTTCAGATCTGTTCATCTTGATGGCAATAACTATGAATGCCCTTACAAGTTCAATCCATGGAGGTGGCAAGTAAGAAGAAAAAAAAATTGTGCCTCTCTCTCTCTCTCTCTCTCGGGGCTTTTGTACATATGACCTAAAAATTTATGCTCAGATGAGATTTGACCGACTTTTTTAAAATAAGCTTTTCTAACCCTTAACAAACTTTTTTTTGGTTTTTATTTCCTCTCGCTCTTGCTCATGGTATGGCGTGCACAATGAGAGGAAGAGAGGAGGGAACTGAGAGTAAGATAGAAAAAAATATTTTTAGAAAGTTCGAAAAAAAAGGTTAGAAAACTTTATTTTGAAAAGCGAGATCAAATCTCATTTAGGTAACAAGTTTTTTAGGTCAGTCTATCAAAATATTCCCTCTTTCTTTCAATCTTTTGCTTTTTATGTTTATCTCTCCCTAATGGTTTTGTGATCCAACAGGACAGAGACTTGAGTAATTGTAACTTCACTCCTTTTGGAGGTGGACAAAGACTATGCCCTGGACTTGACTTAGCTAGGCTTGAAGCTTCCATCTTCCTTCACCACTTTGTCACTCACTTCAGGTATCTCACTTTTTCCATCTCAACTCTTCACTCTCTTAGGACCAACGTTCATGTTTCCAACGACTTAAAAGAAAAAACATTTTTAAGCACTTCAAAAGTCGTTTAAAATAGGTCCTAAGTTTCATCTAACTTGGTATTCTATGTTTTCTTCATGACTAGAATATAATGTTAATAGGGGTGTCCATTAGAAAAAAAAGGAGAATCGAACTGAACCGAAAATTTGGTTTAAAATTAGGTTTAAATACTACTTTGATCCCTGTACTTTTGGTTTTGATTCATTTTGGTCTATGTATTTTTAAAATGTTTATTATGGTTCCTATACTTTCAACTTTAGTTCATTTTGATCCCTGTATTTACAAAATGTTCATTTTGGTCATTGAACTTTCAACTTTGGTTCATTTTAGTCCTTGAACTTTAAAAAAATGATCATTTTGATGCCTTAAAAATGAAGTAAAAATGAAAATGAAGGGACCAAAATGATCACTTTTTAAAAGTATAAGGACCAAAATGAACATTATGAAAGTACAATGGCTAAAATGAACCAAAGTTGAAAGTATAGGGATTAGAATGAACATTTCAAAAGTATAGGGATCAAAATGAACTAAACCTAAAAGTACAGGGACCAAAGTAGTATTTAAACCTTAAAATTATAAGGAAACCAAATATTTTTGGTTTGGTTTAGTTTTGGATTTGAAAACCAAACTGAATCGAACCGCTCATATTAGTTAAAAACAAAAATTGAATTATTCATATATTTATTCTATATTGTATATAAAATCGAAAAATTGAACCGAGTCTAACAGAATATTTGCGGTTTGGTTCGGTTTGAAGCAAACAAACTATATGGTTTGGTTTGGTGTATATCCAAAATTGAACCGAACAGTGAACAACCCTAATTAATACCTACTCTACTTCTTTCATTATGCTCGTAGTCCACCCCGCTAATCTGTAAAAAGATTTCATCCATCCTAAAGACTATCTTCATATGGTATATATTATACAGATGGATTGCTGAGGAAGATAGAATCATAAACTTCCCCACAGTGAGGATGAAGAAGAGGATGCCAGTTTGGGTGAAGAGAAGAAGGGACCCATGACAATGGCAAGAGAAGCTTCCTTTTTGCCATAAAAGAAAAATCACAACTTCAATTAACTTCACCAATTATACAACAAGCAAACTTACCTTTGGAAAAAGTAGGGGAAAAAAAAGTCTCACATTTAACAAAGGGAATATTGGTAAAAAGAGGACGGTTCAAATATGACACTTCTATCCTCTCGTACGTTCATTGTGACCGATAAAATCCAAAAGTCCTACCCGACATGATTCATAGTTTAAACGTGTGTTTGTCACTTATTGTAAATGATATATGTATGTGTATGATGTACCTATTTGAATCTATAGCAATAGATCTTAACATGTATAATCTAGTTATTAGTTATATTGTTGCGATCTCTCTAAATATTTTTTTAGTACATGTTAGTGAGTGTTCTTCTATATATATATATATAGATATATATTTTTTTTTTTGTGGGAGAACTTAGGAAGGATAACAAAATATATTAATATATTATTTTTGTCCCGTTTAACCTTATTTGTTCAAAAATAGAAAACAATGAGAATATATTATATATATTTTTAGCAACAAACAATAAAAACATTTTAACTTAAATTCTAAAATAAACCTTTAGGTTCCTATCACATGACTATTTAAATAGTCACAAGTTTGAATCTTTAGAAAGTTTTTTTTTTCTTTTTTGTTATATAATGCAAGTTATGCAACATTCTTTAAAAAAACAAAAGAAATAGCTTATCCGATCAATTAATTATATCTTTAGTTTATCCGATCAATAAATTATATCTTTATTTAAAAGATTAAATATTCAAACATCTAATTACTTGTCAAAGTGATAAAGTTCAGTTGACATAAAATGTATAATGACGTTCAGATTTCTCCACCTTTATTGAACTATATATTTATATTTGAGATAACAAAATCTTACTTCTATCAAAGCAAGTATAACTACACATAGCATGTATTAGTGGTTGAAAGGTTTGTGGTTTGAATCTTTCACGCATATTGTAACGAGACAAAAAAATCCAACTGCTTTTTTTTAAAAAAAATATTTATTATTTAGTGCAAATTGCAAAATCCACCTCTTGAAGTATGATAGTAGTTGCGCAATTCCACCCTCAAACTTTCAGTTATAAATATTTGACCCTCAAACTCCTACTAGTTCTAAAATTAAACCTTTAAGCTTATAATAATTGTAGAAATTAGACTCCCAATTGATAAGAATTGAACCCTCACATTTATACAATTATTTCTTTTAGAATTAATACAATTGTTATAATTATGTAAGCTTGATGGTCAAAATATTTGTCCAAATTTGAGGAATAAAAAATTTGAGGGTATAATTGCAATTAATACTATTTTTGTTTTTTTTTTTTTTTTGTAATTTGTCCTATTATTAATTGCCGTCCGTACCCAAACATTTCGTGTAATTCCAATTCTACCCAATAAAGTAGACAAACCAATTCTTAGGTTTCAACTACTCACCGACAAAGCCTTTTATCCGTCGGTCAGATTCACAGGTTCCAACTTCCACGACCTCTCCGTCGTCTTCCCCAAATTCCCTCTCCAAATTGCCGGAATCTCCGCCGCTCTGATGACCACCTACGGCACGATTCCTACCTCCGCCGCTCCTGGAACCTCCTCGGACCTCGACTTCGTCTCCCGCGGCAAACAGCGTCTCAAAGCCGGCCTCGCCACTCGCGTTCCATGGAGGCTCATGTTCGATTTCCACTCCTTCACTCTCCCTTTCAACTTCCGCGACACGTTCTCTCGCATCAAAACCAACATCGTCTACTTCCGTATGAATTATGTCATTATCGTCCTCTTGATTCTCTTCTTGAGCCTCCTCTGGCATCCGATTTCTCTCATCGTCTTCACCGCCATGCTTGCCGTTTGGTTGTTCCTGTATTTCCTTCGCGACGAGCCTCTGATCCTCTTCGGCCGTTTGATTAACGATCGACTGGTGATGGCTCTGCTCTCGGTCTTCACACTTGTTTTCTTGTTTCTGACCAAAGCGACACTCAATATCCTGTTGTCACTTCTGATCGCTGCTGTGCTGGTGCTGATCCACGCCGCTGTGAGGAAGACGGATGATCTGTTCTTGGATGAAGGAGCTACTACAGTCTACACTTTCGGTTCGGATGCTCCTGGAACTTCAGTTTCCCTTTATTCTTCGTAATGTTTAATTTGATTTCCATCTCCGAAATGAAGTTAATTGTCTCTTTATTCATCATTTTTTCTTGCTTTGATTTCGTTCAATCAATCATCTGTTACGAACATACTAATCGTTAGTCTTGAGGTCGAAGAGAATTGGATCTTCTCATTCAAGCAGAAATTGGGTAATGGTTTGATTTCCACTGGAACCATTACCAAATCGAGATTCTCTCGAAGTTCTCGATTTAGGGTTTTTTGTTTTCTTTCTAAATTAGACTGAATTAGAAACAAAACAACACTGAAATCATTTTGGGGAAATTTCAATAATTACATATAAACTTACAAACTGCATTAATTTTTTTTTTCTTTTTTCAGTTGAATTAAACTTCAAAAATAGATAATTGTTTCAGTTTTTTAGACTCTCAATTGTTTGACCTTAATGTGAGTTAGTTAGTATCATCCATATCATAGAAAGCAGGTAATCCAATTTTAGATTTTTTAAAATAAACTGCAAAAAACAACACCGTTCCAATAAAAAAAATCAAAAGGTACTCAAAATAAAATAAAATAAACTTCTAGATTTATTTGGGAGAAATTACCACAAACAGAAAAAATATCAAATTATTTACAAATATAGAAAAATTTCACTGTCTATCAATGATAGATCGCGATAGAATTCTATCGCTTTCTATCGCTCAAGCGATAGTGATAAACTGTAAAAAAATTTTATATTTGTAAATAGTTTGGTTAATTTTTCTATATTTGAAAAGAGCCCTTTATTTTGGCCAAGTAAACCTAATTCATAATACCCTATCTTTCTTTTTCCTTTTTAGGAATAATGTAACTATATTAAAGAGATCACATTATCTATATATCAAAATCAACTCCATCCTTTTTAGGAACATATCAAAATCAACTTAATTAGCGCTATTATGTGATCTTAATATTCCTAATATTCATAGGCTAATAGTCGATCAATTTCGATTCATTTCACAAACTAAAAGAAAATATATATAGCCTAATATGTTGTAGATGAAGGTCAAAGTGGTATACACTATAGAGTAATATAAAGTAATAGTAGAAACTAACAAAACATATTTTACATTTGAACTTTATGGGTATGCATTTACTTTAAAACAGTAGAGAAGAATTAGTAGAATGTTAAAATCTTTGTAAATTTTTTTTTTAAAAAAATCTAATTTATTATTTCGATTGATATCACAATTTAAATTATAATGATTAAAAAATGGTTAAAAAATCATTTTGTTCTTTATAGTTTGGTTAATGTTGGCCATCAAGCAGTTAAAAAATGGGCCTAAATTTAAGAGGACTGACTTTAGGAGAATTGCCCTTGGCTCAAATGAGGCAGTCTCTTTGGAGGTCAGTCCAATGCTATAGAGGCCAAGCCCATGGCTCTGGTGGGCTCGAGGCAAAAAATTGGTCAATCCTTGTTGGAGTCGGCCAAGGTCTTAGATGTTGATCATGCAACTATTCTTGCTTACTTGAAGTATCTTAATAATTTCAACGAGATTTTTATCAGGCTTAACCTTATGTTATGCTGTGAAAACTTAATAAAAATAATTGACGAAGTTGACATTCAAAGCATGAAAAAAAAAAAACCTTTTTATCCTCTAAACTATTTACAAATTTGATACTAATTTGAATGTCGAAGTGTGTGCAACTTGAAACTAATTTTGGTAGGTATTAATACCATTCTCACAAATCATACTAATGTACCAAAAGATTGAGAATCATATTATTAAATTATGATTAAACCCAAATCATGATCAAATAAATTTCAATACTTTTTGTACTAATTTTAAATTAGCAAACTATAATATATTTCCTATATACGTCTTTCCCGCTCGAGTCAGACGAAACACAAAACACAAAACGCAAAGCACAAAACACAAACACACAGTAGAACCTAGGCTCCGCCGTGCTCGGAGTTAATTCCGGCCCGATTTCCACCAATCTCCGCTGTGAATTCCACCGGCAATTCGCCGATGGCTCACCAGCCGTACGATCCTTACTATCTCTATAATCAACCGGACCCGACCTACAGTGACCGGAGCAACATCAACACGCTCTTCATCTCCGGTCTCCCTGACGACGTCAAGGCTCGCGAGATTCACAACCTCTTCCGCCGTAGGCCAGGATTCGACTCTTGCCAGCTCAAGTACACTGGACGCGGCAACCAGGTTTTCCTTTCGTTTCCTTTTCTCTCCCTTTCTTTCCGTTATGGTCGTATAAAACTATTGTTAACGAGGAATAGGAAGAGGAAAATATAAAAGTGCAAAAAAGATGGGACAGTTTTTAGGTCTGAGTTTAATTGAGTATTGTTTGAAAATGTGTGAGAGGATGCTTTTGAGGTTAGGTTTTAATTTGTGATTCTAGCAGTTTTCAGTCGTCTCGAATTTGGATAGAATACAGAATGATTGGGCATTTTGAGTTTCATCTGAGTTTATTTGTACGACGAGGAAGCCTAATTTTCTTCAATTTGTAAGAAGGATGTTTACTACTTCGTTACTTCAAAGGAAATCGGTTGTCTTGCCGTTCTTGTAAGTTTGAGATATTATATATCAATTTGGTTGCCGTTTTTATACAGATACTTTTGTTTTCACAGGTTGTGGCATTTGCCACCTTTTACAATCACCAATCAGCTGTGACAGCGCTTCATGCATTAAATGTAAGATCATGTATTATGGATAGTTCCACGTTTGAGTCTGATTTTTAATTCTTTTTGGATCTTAGTTGATTTTGTTTAATTTTCTTTTGCATGTTGCATTCTGTTTCTCTAGCAGGTTCTGATAGTAGAATTTTGGTCAGTATTGTCAATTTTTAATGTTGAAACATTACGGTGGTGCTGTATCAGGGTGTCAAATTTGATCCACAAAGTGGATCAGTTCTGCATATTGAACTTGCTAGGTCAAACTCTAGGAGAAAACATAAGCCAGGTGAGGGCTTCAAGATATGGATTTCCTGCTAGAGTCAAGTTATTATGCTAAGATGATCGATTTATCGTGATTGGATCTGGTGCTGCTCCATACAGGTGGTGGAGCATATGTTGTGATAGATAAAAGGAAAAAAACAGATGCCAATTCCCAGGAAACATCAAGTGATGATGGTGAAATGTTTTCACTCTCTAATATATAACATTTGTTTCTAGTATCGTATTTTTCTCCTAGGTGTTTGAAATGTACTTTTCATGTTCACACCTTTCTCTTATTCATTATGTGGATTTGTATTATCTTTTTGCTTCCCTATTATTTTCCTCAATATGTAGTCTACATTTCACTTGCATATTTGCTGCCACACGGTCTGAAATTTGGGGCTCACGTGAATATTTGATGTTCTGTTATATATTCAGGAGGCAGTGAACCGGATGAACCATCAAAAAAGGCCGAACAAAGGTTTAAAAAGCACATTAAATAAAAGTTTAATTACTCTCAACTATAGTATTAGAAGATGTAGCATCACTGGGATATAAAATTAAAATGTTATTAATTTCTTGCAAACATTCTTCCTTGAGGTTGAGTTTATCCTTGTCTAAACAATGCAGCAGCGAGGCTGTGGTGACTCCTGCTAATGCTCTATCTGCTCCATATGTACGTCAATCTATCTTCATAGTTAGGATTCAGGAACAATCCTTACTAGAATGCAATCTAATTTTGTATTGTAATGTAAAAGTAAATATCTTTGCTGTCTAGCTGGTAATCTAATCTAGTGCACATCTGTTTACTTTTTGCCAATTCTGTATGCAGTTTATTATTTTTGAAGTTTTGAAAATTTTATTTTTGAATTTTAGTGTTTCCCCAAAAATGAATATGGTGATATGTATTTAGCAGAACATTGCTCGATACTAATTTCAAAGTCGAGATGTTGTAAACATTTCCTCTTTCAAATTATTGATAGCTTGATAATAGGGTTTGACCATGCGATACAATATGGTCTTTATTTTATGTTTGATTGCTGCAGGAGCATCATGAAAAGAATGATGGAGGACCATGCTCCACTTTGTTTATCGCGAATCTGGGTCCAAACTGCAATGAAGATGAACTGAAGGAAGTCTTGTGCAAGTGAGTTATACTTGCTCAGTGGTTCTGACACAACCTTTAGTGAGATTTGTGAATTGTGATAAAGTTAATTGGTATCTTATTCTCTCCTTTGTTGCATCCATGATTCTTATTTCTGCGAGGCATTGAAATGATCACATTACTTGATTAGGTTAAATTCTTATTTTTAAAACTTTATGAACCTTATATTTCTCTAATCATTATTAGTTTTACTTTTATGTAATGTATATTGCCAACAACATAATAAAGTTGGTTGCATAAACTTAAGACGAGATATTTCTAGACATTTTGGGATGATGGGACCAGTTCATCTGCCTGTGATGAACTATTTCTTACGTCTCAGACCTAAGTTATTTTTCTAGTTTAATTACCTTATTAATCAGAAGTACCAAGAAAAATGCTACGCTGATAGGAGTTTTGCTGAGCCATTGCAGTATATGATAACGCAATGAAAATGAAGTAAAAGATTTTATTCTTTATGATAGAAGTTTTATGGTCACATTATTACAATGCTAGATATCCTGGATTCAACGTTCTCAAATTGCGTGCCAAAAGTGGAATGCCGGTTGCATTTGCTGATTTTGAGGTATGCAAGATTGTTTCTGGGAATTGTTGAGCTTTTATAATGCTCCAATTGTTCCTTACTCGTGGCCAAACATACTCCATTTTGAATTACAAGCACTGGTATGAGGATGAGTGGATTGCATTGCCTTCATTTTTCACTAAACCTAGTGCTTGTTCATATTATTTGGTATATACAATTTTTTTTTTCTAAATGATCTAATCTACTATGTTACCGTTGGGGATAAATCTTGCTTTAAATATATCAAATAATATATATTTGAAAGGAAAATCTTGCTTTCAAAATTACTTGATTTTTTTTTTCTTATTAGAAAGTCACACTTTCAGATCATGATCTTTGATGGAGGAGCCCATGTCAGACGAAATTTCCACTATTCTAACTTTTCAAATGAGAAACTTCGAGCATTCAAATTTGTTTCTCCAAAAAAAAAAAGCACTCTCAAATATTCAATTTAGAAAGAACACAGAAGTAGTAGCCTTCTGATGTAGCCTTCTGATGTCCTTAGAGAGTGACGAGGTTCATCTTGAATATGGCTTCATTCACCTGATTGTCTTGTTCCAGGACATTGAACAGGCTAGTAAGGTTATGGAGGAGCTTCAGGGCAGCGTGTTACCATCATCAGACCGCGGCGGCATGCATATAGAGTATTTCTATTTAAATTGCTTCTTCATCTTTATTAATAGCTTCAACATATGATGAGTAATTGATTGATCTCGCATGTTATTTTCTAGGTATGCTCGGTCTAAAATGAGGAAGTCTTAGTTGAAAAGCGTTCATCAGTCTGGTAGGGACTCGTTTGCTACTACTCTGAAGTTTTGTTGCATTAATCTGTCTGGTATTGTTTCTAGTGCTTGCAAACGACACATCATATCACTGCCTAAATAATGAAAATAGATTACGTGATCATGCACATTTTAATTAAATTATATTGTTAAGTATTGTAAAGTGATCGTCGACGTTTCTTTTTATGATTTTTAGTTTGAAGAAGGCTATTGCTATGCAGTAGGTAGTTAATCTCGTAGTGGAAGTGTGACTGTTATGAGAAGCTTTCTAAGCTTAACCAGGATCTGACTTTAGCTGTCTTAGTTAAAAAGAAAAAAAAGAACAGAGGAAATTCTAGTTATGGATGAGATGCAGTTCATTTGGTAGCGCAGTATATCAGATTTCGTGGAACTCAATTAGAGGACTTACAGGAGTTTGAGTTTGGTTCTTGTAGAATCTTTCTTTCACACAACACATAATACATTTATCAAACTGCAAAAGAGGATCTGCCTAACTAAAGATAGCCCAACTAGTTAAGACTTGTGCCTTTGATCAAGAGGTTAGAGGTTGAAATCTGCACTCCCACTAGTTGAATTCAAACTGCCAAAGTTGGCCTATGAGTGACAAAGTTGGTCTATGAGTGAATGACAAGCATCCACGTCTACTCCAGCACATTTAACCATGTTTTATGGTTCTTGCTAATGAAAAATGACGACTTACACAAATCTGTAACTTTCTATTCACCTCGTTTCTTAGTCCATCCAGTTTTGTAAGGATTTGAATGCTTTTCATTTGGACGTTATCATAACTTAACGGGTGAATCTTGCTGCAATATTTTGTTATTAACAATCATGTCACAAACTTTCCTGTTAATGGAAAATCTGGTTCTACAATTTGGATTCTACTGGGACTTCGAAGGCTATTTAAGTAGAACCTTCATCATCTCCATGAAGAAATTCTTATACATTCTCATCAGGTGATTCCTCCCCAAATTTGTTCTTACATCCTGTTCTTAGGGCAATCATTTCCGTCGGGGGCATTCACTCGGATCAATGCCTTTGTCGATTGCATTTGTACTACTTGATTGGAGTTCGCTTAACATAAGAATCACAAATTCTTCCCCTTTCTTCCCTCCGAGTTCAGCATGTAGGAATGGATTTAAATCCTTTTAACTTTTGATCGAGACTATAATGCTTTAACTAATTAAGTTATGTTTAGGTTTGCATAAATTTTTACACTTAGCTTGTTTTCACCCCCACCACTTGCTGGGAACTGTGGCAGCGTTATAGTTTTTTCCAGAGGAATGAGGGTTAGTAATAGTAACCAACTGTTTTTGGACTAAGTTGAATATCTCACAGTAATTGCCTCAAATTTCTCCTTCATTTTGTGTTATGGGTTGTTTATAGCCAACTGCCCTCGCCCGATATTAATTTGTGCCCCCCCCCCCCCCCCCCCCCCCCAAAAAAAAAAAAAAAAAGTCAATATGAACTTCCTTGAATAAAACTTTGTGACCATTGGCCACACATCTTGTTTATTTATGGGTCGTTTGGATTGACTTAAAAAAATATTTTAAAATTATTTTTATTTAAACTCTTTTAATAAAAACAGTTTAGAATACACTTCAAAATCTATTTTGAGTCGTTGCTAAGCATTTTTTTTTTTTTTTTTCAAAATGACTTATTTTTTAAATTAAACATTTGGAGATGTATTTTAAACACACTCTTATTTTTATATTGAGAGAGTAATAATAATGATTAGGTGTAACTTAGGTTGTACTCAACCCTTATACTTTCCACTTATTAACCACACAAAAATAGAATTAGAAAAAAAAAATTATCTTTTAATAAAGCAAAAATGCAACATGGTTGTATTTTATGGTTGTATTTTATTAGACAATACTTGGGATGCACGAGGAGTACCCAAGTTTTTTTCTAATAGTAATAGCTGTGGCTGCCCAGTTTTTAATTTAATTTATTTTTTTTAAAAAAAAAAAGATAATAATGCTAACAATGGGATTTGAAAAAAAAAATGCTGAAATTTGATTTGATACTTACATAACTTAGGTGAACGAGTGAGTTGTTGTTTCTTAATGTTTGAGTATTTATTCAATAGTCATTGTTCGTAAAAGAATTCTACTAAACCCTTTATGCATTAACATTATTTTTCATTTAATCTCTTAATGTTTATGAATGTCATATTTGGTTGATGATAAATTTACAAGTTATAATACTTGGTAAATTGGTGAAAATTTAAAAGAGAAAAGTTTCATCGATATAAAAAGAAAACTTGAAATTTCTATATGTTTCTCATAAGTTTTGGAGAGGAAAGTTGAAACTTTCATCCATAGTCCTTTTTCTTCATTCTTACAATTTCCATCAATTCACCAAATAATATATCTCGTAAGCTTAACCTTCACCAATAATGAGATTAAGTTGAAAATTATTAAAACGTAAAGCAACAAGAACTAAATTAAAAAACACACAACATTATCGACTATATATATGTAGCCTTTAATTAAATTGCATGAGAATCAACTGCAAGTTGGGCAGAGTCCATGCTTCTTTATGGTTCAATCCATTCAATCCATGGCAGACCACAAGAAGAGACCAAAATAATGGAAATTAATAAATCAGATCTGTATCTTTTTTTTCTCTAAATTTTTAATATTATTTTATTTTGTTCAATTTTAGTTTTTGTACTTTTAAATGTCTAATTTTAGTGTCTATACTTTTAATAATTTGAAATTTAGTCTATTGAAGTGTTTCTTTTTCTTTATCGTTATTGGTTAAATTATAATAATAATTTTCATACAATAAAATACAATATGTGAATATGTTTCTAAAATGCATAGTAAAAATGCTAATAGATGATAAAAAGTTTTTTTTGAAAAAACCAACAAACTAGTATTAGAGACAAATTTTAATATTTATTAAAAGTATATGGACTAAAATTGAATATTTACAAGTACGGAGTCAAATTTTAAATTAGTCTTAAATTACAAGACCAAAATAGTATTTTTTTTTTTTTTCTTTTTAAGAGAAATAATGAGCTCTATTTTCAATGTCATGGTTTTTGGATTTAAAACTCTGAAAATTGATTCTCTTCCCAATAAATCGTATTTGTTTTTTATAAATAATATTTCACAAAAACATTTAACCTAAAGTCAATCAATGGCACACAACTAATCAATACAAGTTCACAATTTGACAATTTGATAATTTTTTTAAACGATTGTTGTTATTTTTAAATGTTTAATTATTATTTTATTTAGTAGAAACTGAACAAACAAACAGGGAAATCAAACAAGAATTAAAAAATAGGTAGATCTTAGTTCATCCAGGACAGGTGGTCTTCAATAAAGATTTCATCCTTTTTAGATCTTCAGCTTTAGAATACAATTTTGAGTTATTTTATATCAATTATCTCTCGATTTCACATTTTAATATCATAGGTTAATATATCATTTTTTTTTCAAAGTGCTGTAGCTAAAAAAAAGAAGAGGATCTCGTAGCCTGAAGTCAAGGGACAAACAAATCACAAAAAAAAAAAAAGAAAACAAACAAAAAACAAAATCAATCAAATACAATAAATAAAGCACACCCAACTCAAAGAAAAATATTCCAAGGAGAATAAGTCTCTTAAGTTCTCGGGATAGAAGCTCAAGTCACTTAGAACAACAAAAGAAAATTGAACACCTTGACTAATCACTTGGGGAGGGCAAAAATAACTCATGGACACCATGTTAAACTCACAACAAATTTGATTAGTATATTATTTTGGTTCTTGCACTTTGTAACTTGTTTAAATTTAGTCTTGGAATTTCAAAGGTCTAATTTTAGTTCATTTACTTTTAACAAATCTTAAATTTAGTCTCTAGTACTTCTAGTTTATATATATATGATAAATTTTCACAGATAGAAAAAATGTCAAATTATTTATAGAAAATAGCAACAAAAAAAAAACGATGATAGACATTGATAGACTTCTATTAGCATCTATCATTGATAAACTTCTTTCTTTTCTATCACTGATAGACCTTGATAGGCTTCTATCAACGTCTATCACAACTATCTAAAAATGTTGCAATTTTGTGTAAATAGTTTTCTTTATTTTTTTTTTATTTTTAAAAATTCCCACACACACATACATACATATATATAATTTTGGTAAATATAGTATATTTTCTTGCATGAAACTTATTTTTATTGATTATTTAACCAATTTAAAAAAATGTCAACTTCGAGTGACCAAATTTAATATTTATTTAAAGTATAAGAACTAAAATTGAACATTTGAAAGTATAAAGGCTAAAATTAAACCAATCTCAAATAGTAATTTAACTAATACCATATTATATTCATATGAATGTATGTGTGTGTATATATAATATATATAATACTTAAAAGTACTCAATAACATGTTTAAAAAAAGAAGTATTAATTACATACATTCAATTCATCGTGTATAGTGTATTTTCACATGGACTAGGTGGAGGTTTAATGCAACATTGAATGGGAGACATTGTCATTTATGTTTCAAAGCAATAAAAAGTGAAGACAGATATTGTTGAGATTTGCTAATTAGATAGGACTGTGCCCCCCAAAAATAAATAACTGGGAGTTTGTCTTATCTTAGACTCCTATCATCACATTATTTATTAGTATTTTTTTAAAAAAACTTTTTTTTAGTACAAATATTTCAGATGTGGAAATAAAACTTAAAAGACTTCACATACATGTCAATTGATCACGTTGGTTATCCTCACATAAGTCACATTAACTATATCAATGCCACAATTACACACGTGAATGTGATTTTAATTAAAATTAAGATCATAGACTTTGAGTGTGTTTGAAATATATTTGTAATTGTTTAATTTTTAAAAAAAAATTATTTTCGAAGTGTATTTTAAATAATATTTTTTTTATCAAAAGAGTATAAATAAAAATAAGTCTTTTGAAAAACATTTTTTTCTCAAGTCAATTCGAACGAACCATTCTTATCTATATTTTAATTCACTTTGAATCTACCTCTTCTTTAATTACCTGCTCGAATCCCAATCTTACTTCCATTCAAATTCGTTAATTTATAAGTTTGATTCTTCATGTCTATTTTTTTTTTTTCTATATCTTTAAAATATATATATTAATGAACAGATCTCTGAATTTTTAATATTGTTTTTATCTAAAATTTAGATACTTTAAGATGTTCTAATAATGCATCTTCCAACATTTAATTTGGCGTGTCTTAATTTAAAACACTTATGTCATACACACTGTGGCTATATTATTTAATTTAAAAGTTGCGTGTGGCATTTGTTCATTTTAGACAAATTCAAAATGTTTGATGATGTAAAGTTAAATGGTTGTAGTTATAATAATAAAAAAATAAAAAGCCAATTAAACAAAAGGAAAAAATCAATTGAAATGTACTACCTAACACTTTTTTTTCCCCTTTTTCTAATGATTCTTTTTTTTTAAAAAAAAAAAAAAAAAAAAAAATTTTTGGTAAAGAAGAGGGGAGTATGAGACTATGCAGCCTAATCATTACTCTAAAAACAAAAAATATTTATATCTCTACCAAAATCTTTTTTTACATCCAACAATAGTTACCTATTTACCCGTAATACTTATATTTACCCGTAATACTTACCTACTAATTGTAAAGTAGAGGTACTCAATTGTTACAAAATTAAAAGTATATGGATTAATTTGTTACCAACTAAAGTTCAAAGAATAGTTACCTTCATGAAATTTTAGGGACCAAAAGTATTTTATAACGTAAAAATAAGAAAAATTATTGTACATGACAAAACTGCTGAAAATATTTACAAATATAGAGAAATGTCACAATCTATCAATGATAGACAGTGATGGACACTGATAGACATCTATCTGTGTCTATCACTTATAGACAGTGACATTTTGTTATATTTGTAAATATTTTGGTTCATTTCGTCGTTATTTGAAAACAACCTTAGAAATAACTATGGAAAGTTGGTGTTAGTAGCTTTACTCATTGATGTAGCTGGTTTTTTTCTTTATAATACAACAAGCGGATTATAGAGATTTAAACTTCTAATTTTATAGAGTATATATCAATTATCGTTGAGACTTTAATATTGCTAACTTAACCTAGCCCCAGCCCCACTTGTTGATTTTACTTTTCTAAAAACTTATAATACTTACAAATGTCAATTTTTATAGAAGTTCAACAAATGTGAATGTGTATAGGCAATGACTTAGAATTTCGAATATAATTGTAATTATTAATAAAGTCACAAGGGGAGGGCAGAACAAACCACGTTGGGGCAGCACCTCTCATGCATCCCCACTTCCATTTACATTGGTCTCCCACCCAGATTTCTAGCGGTGAGGTGCTCCAGAATATACATCGATAAATATAATTCAATCAAAATATATTATATATATATTTTTTTTAATTTATATGATCAATCTCACATGTTGTTAAGTTAAAAGAAAAAAAAAACCTCAACTTTTTAATGAGTTTATTTATAAGTCTTTGTTAGACTTTAAATTATATCGGATAATAAAACTTGTAGTTAAATTTTTGAACTTTGAAGGTTTGTGTTTATTTGATTTCTTAATTTATAAAAGTCTATAATAAGTTTTCAAGCTTTGAATTTTGTGTTTAATAGGTTTTTTAACTTTCAATTTTGTGTCTGATAAGTCTTTTGAAAATTTTAGAAATTTAAGGAATTAATTGTTGTATTAGATATAAATTTGAATATTTTGTTTGATGGAATTCTAAACTTGTATTTAGTAGATTTATGAATTTTAAAAAGTTAAAAGTAGGCAAATTTTATAATTATTTAGTTTTTAGTTTTTTATTTTTGAAAATTAAGTCTACAAACACCACTTCCACCTATTAGTTTTTATATTTTGTTGTCAACATTTTAGGAGTCATTTTTAAAATCCAAGCCAAAATTTAAAAACTTAAAAAAAAAAAAAGTAAAATTTTTAAAAATTTATTTTTTTTATTGATATTTGGCTAAAAATTCAAATGTTTACATAATAAAGATGGAACTGTGATTAAGAAATTATGAGAAAACAAACTCAATTTTCAAAAACAAAAATTAAAAAAAAATTAATGATTATCAAACGGGCCTAAGATACTACATTGAAGTTTGAAGACCAACAATAGACACAAACTTTGAATTTATAGTACCAAATTAGCAATTTACCCTTGTTTATATGATGAGGTGTGACTTGTAGTTTGAAATATCGAGGTTTTGATTTTACCGAAAATTCGATAAAAATATTTTTGGAAAAATTATAAAAACAAAAAATTAAAAAATAAATTTAAATTCGTAAATAAATATTTTGTGATTTTTATATAAGTTAACATGTCTATTATTTATATTATGTTTGCATTAGTGAAATTTTTTGTTGCTTATTGTTTTTTTTTTTATGTTCTGTAAATTTTTTTTTACAATACAATAAAAATATCAATTTGTCATTCATGTTAATATCCAACTCATAAACACATAAAAATATCAACACAAATATCAAAAGTTTAATATTATGATGGTAACGATGTACTTCTACTTTATACCTTTCAAAATCATTTTCAAATACGTAAACTCAACAGGTAAAAGTCTAAAGATCTCTTTCATCATTATCTTATTATTAATTTACTTTTGTTTCTGTCGGATATGTGATTAAATCCAACCCAAAGAGATCCAAATTCCACTTTAATCTTGACCCTTTTGCAATCCAAAAAAGTTCGGTTTAAATAATAAAATAATCTAAAACATAGAATAGCATAAAAATAATAAAATTTGATTCACATCAAGGGAAAAAATAACTTGACGATTAAAATTATCAAAGAATATGAAGTTTCATCTCAAAACCAATTGGTTTGGAGAGAAGTAGTTCATTTATCTTATTAAGAGTGTGGAATCCCTTAATTATTTAGAACAATTTTTTTGAATTTGATAAATTAAAAGGTCACTATAAAACTTCAATTCTTATTACTTATTACTCATTAATTTATATATCTATTACAAAATAAATATTTCCTTATAGTACCATTCTTTAATTTAATCTGATTAGATGTCTTTAAATCTAATGAGAGATCCATGGAAAATTGTTTATTTATTTATTGAAAATATAAAAAAATTGATAAGTCAAATAATTTGTCGTGCTTGCCCACGAGACATATTAAAAAAATATGCAACAATTCTGAGAACGTGTAGTTATATTATATGGAGCTGATGTCGTTTTCTCTAAATAAAATACACTGAAGTCAAAGCTTAAAGCTTTATTGTTTATATAAATTAGGAAGCCACACAAAATAAGTGAAACCAAAAAAAAAAAAAAAGACAAAAGTCATTTGTAAAGATATAAAAAAGAGAGGAGCAGAAAAAAAGATAAGGAAAAGGAAGAAAAAAGCAAAGAAAAAGAAGAAGAAGAGATAGAAAGAAGAAGGAAGCCATGGCTGGCTAACCTCGGAAGTGATTCAAAGAAGATTTTAGGCCGGATTTCAACTCGGTAAGCCGGTTTTCTTTCGAAAACAACTCGAGAAAAATGGAAAATTTAGAGTCTATTTGATAACATTCTTATTTGATTTGTTTTCTTGTTCTTTGTTTTTCTTACATAAACATGTTTCACAATCATTTTGTGTTTATTTTTCTAAAAAATTAGATTTAAAAGGTATATATATATATATATATATAGTTTTTAAAATTAAATATCCAGAAATTTGTGTTAAATTCATTAATTTTTTTGTCCGTTTTATAACTCGAGAATAATAAATTGATACTTTTATTTCATGTGTACGAAAGCTAGAAATAAGAACAATTTTGTTGTTTTTAATTTTGGAAATGTTTCTAAAAAGTAAAAAATAAGAAGAACACTTATTAAATGCTTTTGATTCTCAAAAAAGGGAAAGGGAAGATGAGAAATAATACCAAATGACCCTTTTAGATGATAGTTTAATGGATTTTCTTTCCTTTTATATCTCAAGATTTGGTGTTAATTATATGATATTATGTTTTGTGTGGTGATTGAAAAATTGTTAATACCTCAGTTAAATTATTTATTACAGGTAAAACAAAAGTAAATATATATATATATATACTACCCAAAATTTGTTTGCCAATTGCATTGTGACTTGTGAGTTGTTATGTTATAGAAAAACTTCTCCTATTTTAATTAATAGATGAATTTTGGGATTTGAAATTAAGTGTGATTTAGTTTAAAACAAATGATTTAGTTATTAAGAGCTAAAATAACATTTTGTTTCTATACTTTAAAGTTTGTTTAATTTTAGTTGAACTAACTGTGCTTTCAAATATTCAATTTTAGTCCATGTAATTCAAATAAATCTTAAAATTGTCTCTACTATTTATTTATTGATGATTTCTTCATAAACTTTTTGTTATCTATTTAGTATGTACTTATATAAATTTTGAAAACATATTCACATATTATATTTTATGGCATGAAAATTGTTATTATTTTTTGGCCAATTTTGATAAAAGATTAAGTTTGAAGGACTAAATTTAAGATTTATTGAAAGTATAAAAATTAAAATTGAACGTTTGAAATTACATGACTAAAATCGAAAGTAATGGTGATTTCAGTTTTTTTTTTCTTTTAAATATCAATTTTCACCCCCAACTTTCAAGTCATATCAATTTAAACCTTGAATTAATAATTATATCAATTTAAACTCTAAATTTTTGTAAGTGTATCCATTTATACCCTCCATTACATAAACATTTGGTTAACATCGTGTGAGACTTATAATTTTAAAAGTTCCCACACGTGTAAGAATTGAATGAACAGATAGATTTTTAAATGTAATCTTAATAAAAAAAAAGTCTAACTTGATTCACTTATAAAAATTTAGAAGTTTAATTGAAACAATTATATGTTTCACACGATATTTTTTGAACTAAATTAGAATGAGAGTGTAAATTGATACAATTATTAGTACAAAATTTAAATTAATAAAATTCCTACGCGTTTAAATGGATATTTCCCTTTTTCTTTTTTCATTGTAGTTCAACAATATCTGAGGTGTAAAATTTAAACAACCTATTGAAAATACGTTCTTTATGTCAGCAGCTATACGCCAGTTGATTTTGAGTTATGAGACTTCTAATTTGAAATGTTTATGACTTGTAGCAAAATTTAGAGGCTCGATCATGGCAGAACCTTTGCTAGACAAATGGACTAAAGAATCAGCCGAATCATTCAATATCAAACGGGCTAGTCTCTTTAGCAAACTTACATTTTCTTGGATCAACCCTTTACTTACTTTGGGTTACTCAAAAACATTGACTCTTGAGGATGTTCCTTCTCTTGATTCTGAGGATGAAGCAGAATTAGCTTACCAGAAATTTTCCCATGTTTGGGATTCACTCTCAAGAGAAAAGGGTTCTTCAAGCTCTAGGAATTTGACCTTTCAAGTCATTAAAAAAGTGCATTTTAGGGAAAATGTTTTGATAGCATTTTATACTCTTCTCAAAACACTTTCTGTTGTGGTTTCTCCTCTTATTCTCTTTGCTTTTGTTAACTATTCAAATGGTAATGAAAGGCATTTGAGAGTGGGTATTTCTATTGTGGGGTTTTTGATTGTCTGTAAGGTGTTTGAATCTTTGGGCCAAAGACATTGGTTCTTTGGTTCTAGAAGGTCAGGGATGAAAATGAGATCAGCTTTAATGGTGGCAGTGTATAAGAAGTTGTTGAAGTTATCTAGTTTAGGGAGGACAAGGCACTCTGCTGGAGAGATAGTGAATTATATTGCTGTTGATGCTTACAGAATGGGGGAATTTCCATGGTGGTTTCACTTAGCTTGGGGTTCAGCTTTACAACTTATTCTCTCTATTGTATTGCTATTTTGGGTGGTGGGTATTGGAGCTTTGCTTGGTCTGGTTCCTCTTCTTATATGTGGGTTCCTCAATGTGCCTTTTGCAAAGTCATTGCAAAAGTGTCAGTATCATTTCATGCTTGCTCAAGATGAAAGGTTGAGGTCTACTTCTGAAGTCCTTAACAACATGAAGATCATTAAGTTGCAATCATGGGAAGAAAAGTTTCAAAGCTTAATCGAATCACTTCGCGAAAAGGAGTTCAAATGGTTGAAAGACACACAAATGCAGAAGGCTTATAGTTCCCTTTTGTATTGGATGGCTCCCACTATTGTGTCTACTGCTGTATTCTTTGGATGTGTTCTTTTCCAGAGCGCTCCTTTGAATGCAAGCACCATTTTTACTGTTCTTGCAACACTAAGAGTAATGTCTGAACCTGTGAAAATGATACCAGAAGCTCTTTCAATCATGATCCAAGTTAAGGTAGCTTTTGACAGACTGAACACATTTTTACTTGACGATGAGCTCAAAAAAGAAGAAATCATTGAAAACCCATCAACACATTTGGATAAGATGATTGAAATACGAAATGGTAACTTCAGATGGGATCCAGAGTCAGTGATGTTAACTTTAAAAGATATAGATTTAGATATAGAAAGAGGACAGAAAATTGCTATATGCGGACCAGTTGGAGCTGGAAAATCTTCTCTGCTACATGCTGTACTTGGAGAGATACCAAAACTTACTGGAAGTGTGAGTATAAAACACAAAGCATATTGAAAATCCACCAAATTTGTTTAGAAAACTAAGACAGTTTATGTATTCTTTTTATATTGCAGGTTCAAGTAAATGGATCAATAGCCTATGTTTCACAGACAGCTTGGATTCAAAGCGGGACAATTCGCGATAACATACTCAATGGAAAGCCAATGGATACATACAAGTATAAGAATGCCATAAAAGCTTGTGCTTTGGATGAGGACATCAATAGTTTTACCCATGGAGATCTTACAGAAATAGGAGAGAGAGGCCTTAACATGAGTGGAGGACAGAAACAAAGGATTCAACTTGCAAGAGCTGTCTATAATGATGCTGATATTTATCTACTTGATGACCCTTTTAGTGCAGTTGATGCACATACTGCTACAACACTTTTTGATGTAAGTACATGGAAAGTCTTGTTTCTTTTGTCAACCCATTGAAAAAAGAAAACAAAGAAAGAACGGAGAATCTTTTTAGTAGAGATATCATTATTCAACTTGAAGGATGGAAATTTTGCAGGAATGTGTCATGACAGCTCTAGATAAGAAAACTGTTGTTCTTGTGACGCATCAAGTGGAATTCCTTTCTGAAGTGGATAAAATTTTGGTAAGTTAGTTACTTTGGAACTTCATGTCCATGAAGTAATTGTATTCTTGTAAACACTTTCTCATTAAAATGTCTTGCTATTTTTAAGGTAATTGAGGGTGGAGAAATAACTCAATCAGGAAGTTATGAGGACTTGTTGACAGTCGGGACACCTTTCGAAAAGCTTGTGAGTGCTCATAAAGATGGTATAAAAGCATCTGGCAATTCGGGGAGTGAAAACTCGAGAGAGTCTGAAACAGTAGACATCGTGAGGGGTGAAAAATATGATAAAAAGGATGTAACTAACAAAAGCTTGGGTGGAGTACAACTAACAGATGAAGAAGAGAAGGAAATTGGGGATGTTGGTTGGAGACCATTCTGGGATTATATCACTGTCTCCAAGGCATCTTCTCTTGTGTATTTAAGTGTAATTAGTCTATGTGGTTTCGTTGGTTTTCAAACAGCTTCAACTTATTGGCTAGCCATTGCCATTGAGATCCCTCAGATCAGCAGTGGCACAATGATTGGAATCTATGCAGCTATTTCACTTTTTAGTGCAGTATTTGTATATTTCAGGTCCCTTTTAACCGCTCTTTTTGGACTAAGAGCTTCTAAAGCTTTCTTCAGTGGTTTCACAAATTCTATCTTCAAAGCTCCAATGTCATTCTTTGATGCAACCCCAATCGGACGAATTTTGACTCGAGTATGTCCCATTTTGGCTTCATCTTCATTCGTATTTCTTAGGCATAAATCATGAAGCTAATGCTTATATTACATTCAAGTTAGCAACTTACTATGCCAGAACTGATGTTGTTGAGATCATGATATTTGCAGGCCTCATCAGATTTGAGTGTTGTGGATTTTGACATACCATTTTCTGCCATCTTCGTAATATCTGGTGCAATAGATCTTCTTGTAGTGATTGCAATTGTGGCTTCCGTGACGTGGGAAGTTCTTCTCGTTGCCGTTCCAGCAATTATAGCTTCAACCTACGTTCAGGTATACAATGTTTCTACTTGTATATCATCATATTATACATTTTTCTTCACCATTAATTAGCAGAGCTCTTTTTTATCTATTTGTTCTCTTATATTTTGGGAAGAGCTATTATCTAGCCACTGCTAGGGAGCTTATAAGAATTAATGGGACAACAAAAGCACCTGTAATGAACTATGCAGCAGAGACATCCCTTGGTGCTATCACAATCAGAGCTTTCGATATGACGGAACGATTCTTTCAGAAGTTTCTAAAGCTCGTCGACAAAGATGCAAGTCTTTTTTTCAACTATAATGCAACTACAGAGTGGCTTGTTTTGAGGATAGAAACTTTGCAAAATTTCACACTTTTCACTGTTGCATTTCTCCTTGTAATGCTTCCTCAGGGTCAAACCACTAATCCAGGCAAGACAAATTCACTAAGAACTTAAGATTCTAATCTTCTTGCATACTACATTTTGATCGTTTAATCCATTGTGCAGGACTTGTGGGGCTCTCTCTTTCTTATGCTTTATCCCTTTCACTTATCCATATTTTCATGGCAAGATTTTATTGTACTCTTTCAAACTATATCATTTCCGTTGAAAGGATCAAGCAATATATGCATTTGCCAGCAGAGCCTCCAGCAATCATGGAGAACAGCAGACCACCATTTTCCTGGCCTACAAAAGGAAGGATAGAGTTGGAATGTCTAAAGGTAGGGGGACTAAGTTCAAATGTAGCTTATTCAATTGACTTACAATTTTTCTCGAACGTGTTAATGATACTCCAATGGCATTTCCAATGCTTAAGTTTCAAGTTTTTTTGTTTGTTATAGATAAAATATCGTCCCAATGCTCCTCTAGTTCTTAAGGGAATTACATGTACCTTCCAAGAAGGGACTAGAGTAGGAGTTGTAGGAAGAACAGGAAGCGGAAAAACGACTCTTATAAGTGCTTTGTTTCGTTTGGTGGAGCCTGAAGGCGGGAGAATCATCATCGATGGGATCGATATATGTTCCATTGGTTTAAAGGATCTAAGAATGAAGCTTAGCATCATCCCACAAGAGCCAACACTTTTTAGGGGCAGCATTCGCACAAATTTAGACCCGCTTGGCCTTTACTCTGATGATGAGATATGGAAGGTAAATCTTACCACTCAACATGCTTTTGAACTTCACAATGTTGTTCTGTTGTGACATTTACTTAAACTTTACATGTTATTCAATCGTGACATTTATTAAATAAACATAAAGTTCAATCTCAAAACCAATTGACCATAAAAGGAGTACGCCATGTATCTTATCAACATCGTGAGTTCTCTTCATCTTTCGGATATAGGATACTCAACATGCCTTCTCTTTGGGTCACCATCCTTGGTTTGAATCCTAATTTTTGGCAGAATATCCGTTTAAACTTCATGGGCTCTAATACTATATTATATAAACATGGAGCTCCATCTCTTCATCTTGTAAACGTTGTGAGGCCTCTTCGTCTTTCCGATGTGGGATCCTCAACAACATTTCTTATATTTTGCTTTAAAAGTATATGAAAATGCATATTGACCTAATGACTTGGATATTTACAGGCATTAGAGAAGTGTCAGCTCAAGGCCACCGTCAGCAGCCTACCGAGTCAGCTTGACTCATCTGGTATGGTCTTTTCATGCAAGCAAACATGTTATAACTTCTTGATTTTCTTGTATATTGATTTCGGTTGGTTCTATAGTGAGTGATGAAGGAGGGAATTGGAGCGTGGGACAACGCCAACTCTTCTGTCTCGGACGAGTGCTACTCAAACGAAACAGAATTCTCATTCTCGATGAGGCTACCGCTTCGATCGACTCGGCAACTGACACCATTTTACAAAGAATTATAAGACAAGAGTTTTCAGAATGCACTGTTGTAACAGTAGCTCACAGAGTTCCTACCGTTATTGACAGTGACAAAGTCATGGTTCTCTCCTTTGGTAAGCTAACCCTTTTAAGTTTTTTCATAACTTTTCCTTTGTTGAATGACATCCACCAATAATTGAAGCTTGCTTTTATAACAATGAACCAACTACAATTTCTTGTATAGGTAATTTGGTTGAGTATGAAGAACCTTCAAAGCTGATGGAAACCAACTCTTATTTCTCCAAACTTGTAGCTGAGTACTGGGCTAGCTGCAATAGGGACTCTTCCCGTCATTAAACAACCACTCTTCAACACAAATTATTGCTAACTAGAGAAATAAAACTTAGCAGAAAAGAACAAAGTTTAAGAAACAAGAGCAAACTTAGCCGAGTTTTTTTTTTTTTTTATCTATTTTAGGAGGATAAGTTAGAAATTTTCTCCTTTCTTTAATTTTTTTTAAAGCTTAATATGCATCCATATTAAAACATAAAAGACTAAATTGAAACTTGCTTAACATAATAGAATATGGACCCGTTTGGGAGTTTAATATGCATCATTTCTTTATAAACACTTTTTTTTTTATTTATAAACACTTATTTAAACATGTAGAAAGTGAATCGAAACGAACCCTTATATCTTTAGCTTACAATTCAATGCCATGAGAGACAACAAGAAATTTGGCAAGTTTCAACCCATGGCATACCACAAAGAACAAAATTTTAGGATTTCATTTAAGGTTTTTTGTTTTTGTTTTGTTTTCCTTTTTAAATCTTCAAGTAGGTGTATTAAGAAACCAAAATAATGAAAAAATAAAAAAACAATAAATGAGCTCTATTATTGATATTCCATTATTAAAGCATGTCATAACAAGTCATATTTGTGTACTTTTCTTTACTTATCCATTTACAAGTTTGTTTAAATCTTAATATGTTGTGTTGGTATTTTTTTAAAAAATATTTCTTCATTTAATTCAAAGATATATTTTTTAAAAACAAGTTAATAGTCCTATACTTTAATGGAATAACTTCTCCCTCGAGCTCAAGTTTCAAGTAATTATGTATAGGGTTTTCACATGGATTAGGGGGAGGTTTGATGTAAAATTGAAGGGGAGACTTTGTCATTTATGTTCCAAAGCAAAAGTTCAAACAGATATATGGTTGAGATTTGCTAATTAGAGGTGGTAGTCAAATAATTAAAATGAACTCATTTGAGAAAAAAGAAATGCAAAAGTAAATGCATCAAGAAGTTTACATCTTGAGACACCAATAAAGAAAATCACTCAAGATAAAAAATTTGAAGAAGAGAAGACAATCTCTCTTTCAAAGTCACACGTACAAGAGAGTGTACCAAGAAGTTGTGAGGGTAAAAGACATAAATGAAAGATATATCACCAACATCTTGAGCCTTTAGTTTAGTCTCTTCAATGAGAAAAAACGTTTCAAAGAGATTAAAATCTACGTTGTTCTAAAGATTAACAATCTCCAAACAGTTCTATAAGATACCTAACTACTTAGAAAAATATTGGGTTTCTTTTTAAAGAAAAATAAACTGGATTGAGTGAGTTAGGGTTTGTTTAGTAGAGAATCTGAAAACTGAAATTTGATAACAAGGGATTGAATGAAAACTAAATATTAGTTGACAATAAACTATTATTAATTTATTTATGAATATGGTTTTAGGTTAGAAAAATTGTATAAATATTATTTTTCAATATTATATAATTAATGGGACTCCTATGGTTTGATAAAAGCTTCCTAAATAATCCCTATGGCAGAGATTATTTAAGAGGATTTAATACAATATATGAAATTGTATCCAACTATAAAAACTAAATTCTAAATTTTAAAATCATATGAACTAACTTGTAATTTTATCCAAACTATAGAGACCAAATTTAGAATTTAACCTAATTTATAATAATTACATAATACATATTTTAATGAAAAAATTGAATGGAGTTTATAACATGACATAATATATTTTTAAATATTTTTATTTTTATTTAATATAATTTTACATTTTAAAATTTTAAATTCAAATTCGGGATACCATGAAAAAAATAAAAATATTGTTTTCAGAATTTACACTATTTTAATCACAATATCTGTAAATAGTTTTCAAAAATAGAATTTGAGTTCTCTATGAAACAACTTAACTCAATCAATTTAAAAACATAAAATAGAATCTAAATTGCAAACCAAATATGCAGTTAAGATTTTATTAGTTGAATCAGGTGACTTGAATGAGCCAGAAGAGAAGCACAGGCCCACTGTAGGCCCAACTCATCTGACATGTGTCATATTTTATAATGATTGTTTCCATTTCTACCCTTTGCCAAACAAAAAAGTATTGGATTATATTAGATTATTGTCCTTTTCGCTCATCCTAAAAAATTTGAAAAAGAAAAATAGGGTCCTTTCCACGTGTCCCTTTCACGATAAGGTGTATACGATCCAGTTCGATTTGAATTTTTTTTGTTATATAAATTATTGAAGCATGATAATTTCTTCTTAAAAATTCAATAATATCAATCTTGATTCGTTTTAAGACCGGTTTGAATTGATACGAGAAAAAAGTATTTTTAAAAAAATTATTTTTATTTAAACTCTTCTGATAAAAATTGTTTAAAATATACTTTAAAAATTATTTTTAATGGTAGTCAAATACTCAAATTTTTTCTCAATTTTACAAGTTTTTATGTTTATGTAAATGGAAATCTTTGGATTTCTGCATTTTCAAATCTACATTAGTTCTTGAATTTTGTAAGATAGTCAAAAGAAGGAGTATAATTTTAAATGATTTACTTGTACATAATGACAAAGATTAGATTTTTTTAGCCATTCATTATATGATAAATCACTGATAAACACATACAATTTAAATAATGAAAAAATCAATATTTAAAAATTATATCATAACTAGACTGACAAATAGTTTGTTAATAATTTTTTTTTATCCAATCCAATTTTCTATCTTTTTACTTGGCCTAAACTTCAATAAAGTCTGTTGACAAAATAAATTAGATAGAAAACACTAATTCATGATTAATTAATAAATATTATGTAGTTAAAATGAGATTAACTCAACGATAGTTGGTCTTTTTTCTTAGAGGTCGGAAGTTTGATCTCTCACCTGAAAGTAAGCCCTAGAGACAAAGATCGAAAGGTTTAAATACTATTTTGGTCTCTGAACTTTTAAAATGTTCATTATGGTCCCTATACTTTCAACTTTAGTTCATTTTAGTCCTTTTACATTCAAAATATTCATTTTGGTCCTTGAACTTTAAAAAAAGTGACCATTTTGATGTCTTAAAATGAAGTAAAAATGAAAGTAAATGACCAAAATGATCACTTTTTAAAACACAAGAACCAAAATAAACATTTTGAAAATATAGGAACCAAAATGAACTAAAATAAAAAAATATAGAGACCAAAATAGTATTTAAAGATTTTTTTTTTATAAAATTGGATGTACATTTAAACAATCAACTAGTAATTTAACCGCACACAAAAAAGAAAAATCTATTTATAGTTAAAAATAAAGACTATGCACTAAGAAAACAATTCCAAATTTCATTTGTTGACGTGTTAGAAAATTAAAGAGATAGTTTGATCCATAAATAATGTCCCGAATAAAAATAGCAAATCTCGAAACTTGGGCTACTCTTTCAAGAAGATAACTAATTTTTATTAATAAAATAATAAATTTTAAAGACATGTATTTTTTAATACAATTAAATTAAACTACACGTTATTATAATTTACTTCTTATCACATCTTAAAACTTTAAAAAATGGAAAACTAGAAAAGAAAAAAAAAAGAGCAAAAAAACAAAAACAAAAACAAAAAATCATCCACATGTACTAATTATTTTTATTAATTTTTTGTTTTATTTTCATTCAATATTATTTAATTAATATAAAAAAAAAATTAGTATTTACTACTTCCACATTTTCACATCTATACATAACCTGAAAAGGTATAAGAGACAAAGATGTGAGAATATAAATAAATAATCTATCACTTTATTTTACTTTATTTTTAGGGTAGTTATTTTAAATAGCAAAGACATTTTGCTATATTTATAAATAAGTTGTCTCATTTTACTATATTTAAAAATAATTACCTATTTTTTAAATTTATGTGGATGATTATTACAACATCAAAAAAGTAGATAAAAAGGTATCTAACCTTCCTTTTCAATTTTATTTTGTTTGTATTACAATCCAACATTTGCACTAAAAAAAAAAAAAAAAATCACTTTTAGTAAGAGTAACATGTGAGAAGTGAGAAAAAAAAACGCTACTAAAAGTTTTAGTGGCATCTTCTCATGGGTCATTGTTAATTTGTTGTCACGTTATTGCATACATCGATCAATTCATATAAGTATAACATGTAGATGCAATCTCAACACAATTTTTTTTATTATTTTATTTTCCTTTTTGAAACAGAGTTAAAGAAATCGTTGAAAGTGGTACTTGGCTTTTTACAAAATGAATACATTAATTAAGAGTATGGAGATGATGTTTGTTAGTTGAAGAATTTCAATTGGTCACCATTGCTGGGCTGGGAGTGAGCGAAGCCAGAGCCTCATGCACAGCAACGGCCATATTTTGAGGGGATAAGAACTGAGCATTTTCCGCCATGGAAATGGAGTTGATTAATCTCAGCAAGATCTTACCCATTTCTTCTCCATCGCTCCATTCGTGTATTTCTGCCTTGATCACAAGCGGATTTTGGCTAATTAAGTCCCACAGTCGAAAATTCTTCCTCGGCATCAGAAAATCTCCTTCTCCAAGCTTCAAACTAGGGCAGTAATCGCCATTTCCATCGCCTAGATAGATGAACCTCTTCTTCGTCTTCTCTTCCGTCATCAACGACGCCTGAATCCTCTCCATAACGACGCCCTGTTTTTTTAACATACACAAACAGAAATCAAAATCTATCAGAATTTAGGATCTGGATTTCAATTTTGAATTCAATCCAGTGGTGTGTTTATACAGTACCTTGCACATGTTTGGAGGGCAGAAATTGTGAGGAGATCTAAAGAAATTGTGGATTGGAAAGATTCTCAACCTTCCTTCTTCATCCACGAAGCTTGGATTCGTATGGATTTCAGAAAAGTATTCTCTAATTCCGAGATGATTCAAAATCGTCTCGATGTAAAACAGATTCGCATCACTCACAATCCTCAAATCACAACTGAAAAATAAAAACACACATACACAGATTCTCAGCAGCTGTAACTCAGAGAAGTAAAAACAGAGAGATATTTTGAATTAGGATTGTTTACCCTAGGGCATGAGCGGCTTTAATGGCGGGAACGACATCAGGATGTATCGGAGCGCGTTTAAGGACATCGGCAATATCGTCAATGGTTCTTCCTTGTGCATGAAGCTCCATCATCATCCGATCCTAATTAAGAATGACAACAGAAATCACATCTCCATTTCATTGGCAGCGCAAACAGTAGAAAAGAAAAATGAGGAGGAACAGAAGAGAAGAGAGAGTACCATGAGTGAGTTCCAGGGCATAGTAGGAAGGAGAGTGTTGAACAAATCGGTGGCGCCAAGTTCATCCACCACCCAATTATCGCTATCTAAGTCGATGATAGTCTTGTCGAAGTCGAAAACCACCACGATTCCGGCCATTTTGCTCTGCAAATTCCGGTGGCTCTGAGAAATGGAAGGATTTGGTAATGAAGAAGAAGAGATGATTATGATTTGTGTGCTGTATACAACCGATTGGGAGTGTATTATTATATAGTCAGAGAGACTCGGAATCCCTATGGACCATTCAGGAATCAAACGTCATTCAAATTTCAAAGGGTATTTGATACCTTTCAATCCTTTTCCCTCCTTTTTTTATTTCTTTTTTTCTCTTTAGAAAATCTTCCTTTTCCGGTTTCCCCCATATTTATGGAAAGAAAAAACATTTTTGTCCGAAAGTTTTTTGGGTTTAATTTCCCCTCCGTCTCTCATTTTTTAAATATTACACTTTGATTTTAATTTAACTTAAAATTATAACATTTTAAAATTTAGAGGCTAAATTAAAACCAACGTGTAATATTTCATAAATTAGAGATTAAAGAGAAATTAAACCCAAAAAATTAGGAGTGTAAAAAATCGAACTGGACCGATTCGGTTTGGATCGAATTTAGTTATGCTTTTAGTTGAACTAAACCGAACCGACATGGTTCGGTTCAATTCACCAGTTTGCCCAATATTAAGTTGAATGTTCTTAGGTCACGCTGAGTTGCCACTTTGTTCGTTCGTTCGCCATTTTCCGTTTTACTCGCCGCTCGATGTTCATTCGTCATTCCCTCATTCTGCTCGTCGGTCGTCGAAGCTAGTAGATTTTGCAGTTGAAGGTGATGGGTTTTTCCGTCGAAATTGGTGGGTTTTGCCGTCGAAGCTAGTGGGTTTTGCCCTCGTTCATTTTTGCCATTACTGTGAGTTCCTTCTTCCATTAGATTTTTCTCTTTATTTTAGTTTTTTTTGCTTTTTAGAAGTGGGTGGATTTTAGAAACTGGTTTCTCTCTTTATTTTAGTTCGTTTTTTATTTTTCTCCCATGAATTTCTAACTTCTAATTAAAGACTTTTAAGATTTTTGCTTCCTTTCTTCTTGTTTGAGTTTTAGAAACTGGAGAAATTTATATCTAATTGAATATGGTTAAAATTAAGTTGATGTTGCATTAGTGTTTAAGATTTTTACTATTTTATTGATGTTGAATGTTGAAAGTTGAACTATCTTATGGCTGGAAATTCATTTTATTGCTTCTTTGACTATTTGATTTGATTATTTATCTGTCTTGTTTTTGCTATTCTATTACTGTCTTGTTTTCTCGTTGATTTGGGTTAGTTACTCTATTTAATTTCATTTTTCATAGGATGACTTCAACGTTTTCTAATCAAACTCTTCATTCAGTTGCAAGTGATAATCCTAATCCTTGTGTCACTAGTCCAATAAGATTGTTAGGAAAAAGAAAACCTACTAAAGCAACATCATTGGCTTGGAAACATTTTATTAAGGTAGAAGGATGTGATCCTGAACATCCTAAGGCTACTTGTAAGTACTGTGGGACTACATATGCATGTGATTCCAAGAGAAATGGTACAACAAATCTAAAAAGACACTTAGAGAAATGTAAGAAATATATAAACAAGTCAGTTGTAAGAAATATAAAATTTTTAACGGTGAGATTTGAATTTTGTTTCAATTTGGTCTCAAGGTTTCAACATTTACAACCTTGATTTTTCATTAAATACCCACTTGCAGTCATTAACGTTAATGTCTATTAATTAATTAAAAATAATTATGAATTGAAATTTTAAATTATGAAAAAGAGTAAAAATTAATTAAAAATAATTCTTTTAAATTAACTAATAGACATTAACATTAAAGACAGAAAGTTAGTATTAAATGAAAAATTAAGGTTAAAAGTTTAAATCTTTAAACTTAAGGACCAAATTGAAATAAATCTTAAATCTCAAAAGTAAAATTGTAACATTTTGAAACTTAATAGAAACTAAAGTCCAAACTTAAAAACTAAATGTGTAACATTTTGAAACTAGGGGACAAAATAGAAACTAGACCCAAAACATAAGGACATAAAAAAATATTTATTTTTCTAAATTTAATTTAAATGTCAATTTTTAACTTACGTTCAAATATTATTTCGGTCTTTTTTTTTTCATTTTTTATCTTCATACTTTCAAATATATCCAAAATTAATATATTAAGGTTAATTTGTTGTTGATTTTTTTCTAAAAATATTTAGTCTCTATTTTTAATACATCAGTTATTTTAAACAATAATTTTAGTACATTCATTAAAATATATTTGTTTCTTGAAATATTAATTTATTAATGAATGAATCACATTTACACACAAAATGTATATATTAATCTAAAAAATTAAAATATCATTGGTTTATACTAAAATATGATAATATTTGTATATAAAAAAAAAAAAAAAAAAAAAAAAAAAAAAAAAAAAAAATCAAGCGGCTATAATACTATCAACAATATTATTTTCAAACATCATCTTATTCCTAATCATCCATTATTCATAGACATTTAGTGAAAACTTAAACCAAACGACTCATAAATTAAATAAATATTAATGTTAACTTTTTTATTTTTTAAAAAAACTTTAAGTATGTGGACCCCGCTATGTCACATTTGTAGCAAAAAATTTATTCTCGTGCACTTTATTGTTGGTTTATTATAAACATAGTTCAACTTGTCAAAATATATATCTTCGATCAAAAGTTGAGTGTATTCTTACCTCACATATTGTAAATTTTATTGTATAATATTAAAGCATAATTTGTTTCAACGGTTTTTTTTTTTTTTTTTGTATAATAAGAACAAGGAATTCGAACCACAAACTTCTATGCTCCCTTTGACCCTGGTCTTCCTCTTTTATTTACAAATAAATAGATTAGATTTATGATTTCTCATTCTTCAAATTTTATTTTTTTAAAAATTACATGAAAATTAGCTTACAAAAACAATATTTAAAAGGAAAATTTAAACAGAAAAAAACTATTTATAGCTCTATCGCGGTCTATCACTTATAAACATTGAAATTTTTATATATATATAAATAGATTGACTCATTTTTCTATATTTAGAACTAGCTTTAATCAAAATAATTATTTTCTAGCAAAAATTAGTATAAATTAACTAACATAGAATTTATACGGTCAACCTCAACCTTAAAGATTTGATTCTCTCTCACATATTGTCAAATATATATATTCTAGTTTACTTATCCATTTTTATTATTTATTTAAAATTAAAAAAGAAAAAAATATTGTTTTTTATGTTTTAAGTATCGACCGAATAATTAAAACCCTTTTTCTTTTCTTCACATAACACAACGAATTTATGTTCCGAATAGAAATAGCAAATTGTGGAAAGTCGACCATTGTTTTTTTGAAGGAAAATCAAAAGATCACTGCAATATCATTAAACAACTTTTTAGTAAATGAAGTAATAAAATAATGGTTTTTTTTAGAAAATAAAATAATGAATTTTGAAATATACTGTTATTGTTACAAATAAATATACACGCTATCATACATGATACATGTGATATTGTAATCTTATTTTACTATTTTTGTCTATTACAATTTTGTAAAATCATGTCTACCCATAAAAAACTAAATAAAAATGACGGAGTAATACTTGGGTGAAGTCCAATCCACTCTCGATCACATAGAAAAATATTTATAAAAAAAAAAAAAAAAAAAAAAAAGTTTATCACCCGATAAATTATAATTGAACTACTAAATAGACTGCACAAAGATGTGTATCACTCAAGATTCACCAAGTATTTCTAAAAATGGCAAATAAGTGTAGCAATCCTCTTATTTCATTTCTAAATTCATTATCTTTAGAATGTTTGGCTCAAATCTCAATCATATTATAAGTTCAATATTAGAATTGTTTAAATTTGTATAATAAAAGACGAGACCAACTTGTAACATTATCATCCAAAAAAAACTAAAGTTCATTTGGAAAATTATGTTACCTAAATAAGCTTGAAAAGTATAGAAGAATTCACCTCCACCCATCATCTTCCGTATAGCTTTAAATCCCACGCGATATTCAAGAACCGTCACCTGTATATAGTGTTGATCAAACTAAAAATTTTAAACTATATATGAACAAATTGTAAATTAGCATATGATCTTTCCTAAAATATTAGAAAGTTGGTGAGAAAATATTTTATGGAAATTACTATAAACAGAAAAAATATCAAACTATTTACAAATACAGAAAAATTTCACTGTCTATCAGTAATAGACCGCGATAGAATTCTATCACTCAAGTAAATAAATTCTATCGCTTAAGCGATAGAAAACGATAGAATTTTATCGCGGTCTGTCATTGATAGACTGATTTTTCTATATTTGTAAATAGTTTGGCTTATTTTTCTATATTTGAAAAGAGCCCAAAATTTTAAGCTTTTAAGCTCTTTTTCTTTTGTACAATTTGTTCATAAAGCACCACTCTCTTCGCCCATATTTTTATGTGTGTTTTAAGTGACAGGGGAGAGTAATGAAAAGGTTTTTTTTTTTTTTAGAATTTTTTTATGTTTAAAACAAGCCCTTTGTTTTCTTGACACAATGAATCCGTGTCCCGGATAGAAATTTGTTCAATTTTAGTATTTGTACTTTCAATAATTCTTAAATATAGTGTCTAATGATAGTTTATTGTTGATTTTTTAAAAACTTTTTGTTACCATTAACATTTTTACTATAAATTTTGATTTCACATATTATATTTATTTGCAAAAAAATTATTTTTATTATTTAACTAATTTTGGTAAAACTTAACTTTAAGAGACTAAATTTATGATTTAATATTGAAAATTAAAAGTATATAAAATAAAATTAAACAAACTCCAAAGTATAGACTAAAATAGTATTTTTATTATTTTAATCCAAAATACTACCTTCCATGTTATGTTGAGTGCCAGATCCTAATTTTATTTTACTATTACTATTTTGTAAAATCATGCCTACCCATAAAATATATATATTTGGTTTAAATTCCAATCATCTTATAAATTCAATGTTGGAATGTTTAAATTTGTATAACAAAAAATATTAGAATTGATCAAATTGAAAATTTTTCAATTTAAATTGATATAAGTTGTATTAATTAAAATTTTGAACATAATCATATACAATCTATATCTATATCACGTTTATATTTATTTAAGATATATATTTATTTATGAAAGTTTAAAGTTTAAATATGTTAAGCACCAAGGTCCTAAAATGGTACAAAATTGTGGCCAGTGTCAAACAAGATTCATGACATATGACTATTTGAGGATCCATCTTCCTAAAATGATCAGTCAAATATTTATTTTCCAAATATTTTCTAAATTACAGAACCATCCTTGACCATAAGCAAACAAAGCCTTGAACCAAAGATGTGCCAAAGGCAAAATTAATGGGAAAATTATAACGGTTGAAATTCCTGATCGGCGTATGGCGTTTGCCGAAATTACACCTTCAATACATAATTTTCACTGCATACTATCATCAAATAAACCCAAAAAAAAAATGAAGGAAAGAACGGGCAGTTCAGTAGATAGTGTGTTGATTGGTTTAAGAATTTGGGTGTTCGTATATTGAATTTAATTGGCCACCATTGCTGGTTTGGGTGTGGGCGAAGGCAGGGCCTCGTACATAGCAACGGCCATATTTTGAGGAGACAAGAACTGAGCATTTTCCGCCATGGAAATGGTGTTGATTAACCTCAACAAGATCCTCGCCAACTCTTCTCCGTCGCTCCATTCGTGGATTTCTGCTTTAATCACAAGTGGATTTTGGCTAATCAAGTCCCACAATGGAAAATTCTTCCTGGGCATCAGAAAATCCCCTTCTCCAAGCTTCAAACTAGGGCAGTAGTCGCCACTTCCATCGCCTAAATAGATGAACTTCTTCTTCTTCCCTTCTGACATTAACGACGCTTGAATCCTCTCCATAACTATACCCTAATTTTGCAAATGAAAATCTCTCAGCATATAAGAAATTAATCGATTCGGATTTGAACGTATATAGTGCTGCAAATACAGAGATAAAGTACCTTGCACATGTTCGGAGGGCAGAGATTGCATCCGTGAGAAGATTTGTGGAAATCGTGGATAGGAAAAATCCTCAGCCTTCCTTCTTCATCGACGTAACCTGGATTCGTATTGATTTCAGAGAAGCATTCTCTTATTCCGAGATGATCCAAAATCGTCTCGATGAAAAACATATTCGCATCACTCACAATCCTCAAATCACATCTGGAAAACACAGGGAACACAAAATCTCAGCAGCCGTAACTCAATGAGAGATAGAAACATAAAAAATAAAACGAGAAACAGAGAGAGTTTCTACGATTCTTTACCCTAGGGCGTGAGCGGCTCTAATGGCAGGAACGACATCGGGATGAATCGGAACGCGTTTGAGGACTTCAACGATGTCGTCAATGGTTTTTCCTTGTGCATGGAGCTCCATCATCATCCGATCCTGAGAATCACAGTATAAATCTCTATTCCGCTAGCGAAAATACTAAAATGAGAATGAACAGAAGATATAATACCATCAGAGAGTTCCATGGCATCGTAGGGAGGAGTTCGTTGAACAAATCAGTGGCGCCGAGTTCGTCCACCACCCAATTATCGCTATCCAAGTCAATGATCGTCTTATCAAAGTCAAAAACGACGACGATTCCGGCCATCTTTCTCTAGAAATTCCGGAAACTCTAAGAAACTGTTTGATTATGAAGAAAATTTTTCTCTGCTGCAGAATAGAAGAGGCAGTGAGCGGTATTTATATTGGAACGTGGAGGGGAAGAAATCAAAGGCTAGGCATGTGGACTGTTGGATTTGGTGAAATTTGGATTGAGGGGAAATCGAACGGCTGAGATAAGTGGAAAAGGAATAGACGAATAAATAATTGGAATATGGGAATATTCCCAATCGCCACTTCTGAAACGCACTAGCCTTATGAATAAAAGAATATTCCGGAATGAGTGCCTGTAGGTGATTCCTATTTCCTTCCTCTTTCTCGTGGCTGCTAAAGAAAAGAGTCCTTTTATTCGTTTTGGGTTGCTTCATTTCCACTCTCTTCAATTTTCCTTTTTATAAATACATGCATGGTACATAGAATTTTTTTTTTTAAAATGTAATCAATTCAATTATGTGGGTTGAGATGTTAATTTAACTCGGAAGGCCCACCGCTCTAAATGGGACTTGTAAATTTCTGATTTAGTGAAGAGTGGAGGAGGGAGCAGGGAGACTTCTCTCTTATGACTAAACGGGGACGAGGATTATATTCCCCGGCCCCGACTCCGACCCCACTTCAATTCTCCACCCCACTCCACTTCAATTATATATATATAATTTATTAATTATCTCTTACACACATAACTTTTATATATATATATATATATATTATTTCAAAGTTGAAGACGGGAATATGTTGTAATATTTAAAATTTTAACTTTGAGAAATTATGAAAACTAAACATTATATCTTTTATACATTGATATTATTGTTTTTAGCCAGAAATTTCATAAAATTTTATTTAACTAGAAATTGTTTGGTAAATGACCTATTTAATATAAAAAAATTTAGAAAATTTATTTGGTTGAAAATAAATTTAAAAATTGTTAATAAATTAAAAAAAAAACAAACGGGGAATTTTTTTCGCGAGAAACCCGATCCTGAATAATTCTTCACGAGGAATTTTGTGGGAATGGAGATTAAAATAGGGATAGGGATGGGGACGTCCCCGTCCCGCCCCGTGGCATCTTTACATGAGGGGGGAAAAGAATTTTAAATTCTTCACATTCAACTCATGTTTAAGAGTTTCTATCGACTTTATGATGTTGTAGACTTTCTGGTCAAATGTATAGGACTAATTAAAATATGCTTAACTTAGCAAGCATTGTTTTATTATAATAAATTTATTGGTTTAAATATTATTTTGGTCTCTGTACATTTGATATTAGTTTATTTGTTAGTACAATTAATAGTAAGAGATTTAAACCACAGACCTCTTGGTTACTAATACATTTGTTTGCTAATTGAGTTAAGCTCGATTTGGCGTTATTGGTTCATTTTAGTCCATTCTTTCAAAATGTTCATTATGGTTTTTATACTTACAAAATGTTCATTAATTTTGGTCCTTATATCTTAAAAGATGGTCATTTTAGCCAATTCATTTTTATTTTTAACAAAAAAAAAAACTAAAATATATATTTTGAAAGTATATAGAAAAAAACCCAAAAAAGTATAAGGATCAGAATATATTTAATTAAGTTACTAGTGCTTTAAATAATTATTAATGTATATCCCTGAGTTATATGTTTTTGTAATTAGTTTTTCTTCATTTGTAATGTAATATTATCTTTATCATTATTATAAAATACAGACAATATTTCTTAAATAACACAAGTTACCCTTGCAAACTCGAGTACAGTGCAAGTAGTTGGACTTTACTCTCTCCAGACTTCTAACAATTCAACCGTATAATTTAATTGTTAATATAATATTCTCGATAGAGAGTGTTTCATTTAAATACTTTTTGCGTTAATGTCCATAATATAGCTTAATCAATATACAAATTAGATTAGAGTATAGTTTTATTGGGTTATGTTAATTTATATTTGATTAGTTATTATAGTCGAATAAAATAATGGAAGAAAGAAAATATAATAAACATAACATGACACACAAATAGTTTAACTCATGACTTTTTTTTCTTTTTTTAATACTAAAGTTTAGCTCATGATTTGTGTTGTCACATGCGTATTTTTCTATTTTAATAGTAAAACTGAAATGGTACCTATATCATTAAAGATGACCAATTGATGTGTGTCATGTTCTATATAATATTACACGTTCGCAGTAAAATATCATCAAGAAAAATAATGGAAGTTTATGTCTGGAACAATGAATGGATATCATGATTAATTATGCAATCATATGAGACAATTTTTATAAATAATTAAAATAACTTTAAACATATTGCAACCAGATTTATGGAACTTCAAATTTTGATATAGATATATTTAATGTTTTAAGTAATGAATAGGTGTAAATAAATAAAATAATATGAGGATTAGATTGATACATATATAATGAAGATTATTAAAATTGATTTAATCATATGATTAAGCCACCACGTAATTTGATCATATTAACAATGTTGGTCAACAAATACGCATTGTCTTTTAGTTGTCATCAATTGAATTTAAATTATTAATTCATTGTTTGGCTACTAAGAAATGGGAATATTTAAGTGCACGCGTTTGTTAACTAATCCCGCTGCACATTTTGGAATTTAAAGAGAAAAAAGAAAAAGAAAAAGAAAAAGAAAAAGAAAAGGTATTCTTTTGAATACTGATCCACGCTGATTGAAAATTCCAAGCGTTTTTGTTCTTCAAAAAGTAAAGAAAAAAAAAACACAAAAAATTTAAGAATTTAGAACAAGTGAGAAAGAACTAGAAGATATTAATAAAGGAAAGTGTATTTTAGTTAAACACGTGTTCTTGTTTTTTTAGCTCCATATTCAACGTACACGAGCGGTGATTAGAAAGTAACCACTTTTTTTTTTTAAAAATTAATTTATGTAATTTTGGTTAAAGGAGTTTTTTCTTTTAAAGTAATAGAAAGAAGAATAAAACTAATAAGAAATTAAATCACTAGACATTACAACATCAATTTATGAAGAGTGGTCTTTAAGCCAGACACTAGCGACTTTAGTTCTTCGTACATGACATGCTAAAATGTGAGCAATGGTATTACAGTTTATAGGACAAAAGGAGAAGCTAGAAAAATAATGCATCGTCGAAAAAAAGCTTGAATGTCATCAACAAATGCTTGAATTTTATTGTTGTTACAGTTCCGACCTTCAAGTAAGTTTCAAAGAATCATTAAATTTGTTTCAACCCATAAAGGATAAATCTCTGCTTATTCAGCAGTAACAATACTGTTTAGGAGATCAATAGCTTCGGTGACCTCAACAGTACCAATAAACTTTTGAGCTTTTTGCACCGAAATCAAAGGCCCACTATTAAAATTACGAATAATGGGTCCAAAGCCCACTTCTCCTATGGTGAAATGAGCATCAAAGTTAAGCTTATACGAGTTACCTTCTGGGTGCTTCCAACGGTTGATGTGAACATCATCAATTTGCAATGCGACAATCGACATTTCTAAAATCTCTTTCTTTATCGATGAGGCTAGGGGTTGTGGTTGTGAGTTGAGGGTTATCTCATTTTCACTTGTTTGTCTTATTTAAAATACATTGAGGCACTATGTCGCACAAAAGAGCTTTAAGTATCTCGTGATGTAACCATATAGATTGATCAGGTTTTTTGGTTTTTAAATGTACTGTATATAGATTGGACAATTGAGTCTAAGACCATGCACTCATAGCCAAGCACAACCCATAACCAACAAAGTTAGCATTACAGTTGGTTGTGTATAGGAACTTTTAAAATAAAAGTAACGAAGAATAAGGAGAAATTACTTTTTATAGTTTTAAAAATTTAACTTCAATTTTAGAAACGTTTCTCAAATTTTGGAAATGAGAAACAAGATGAGTTATCAAACAACCATGTTTCTCAATGTTGTGAATAAAAATATGGCTAAGTATTCAGCTGGAAAGGATGACCCAAGGGATCATTCTAAGAGAAATATTTTATTTGGCTAAGTATGGTGGTCGACCCATGGGCTCAATCAAGCTAAAGAGGTCAACTCCCGTCATAAGATTAACAAGAACCACGAGAGTCGACCCTAGCCATGAGAGGAAAATAATCCTTGAGTATGGAGGTTGATCTATATGGGCTATAGAGCTTGGGAAGGTCGGCCTTATAAAGGTAAAAATTATGTCTAAGTGTTTTACAACTACATGTGTCTAGATACATTAATGAGATTATTCGTAATGGCTAATTTAGCTAGTAACAACCAAATTAATTATTCGAGAGATTAATTAGCCAAATGATTATTATGAAATCAATTTTCTATAAAATCAAAAGAGCTCGAGATACCAAAACAAGTTTAGCTCAATGATGATATACATAAGGATGGAAGGTTCGAATCCCCTAACCCCCAATTGTTGTATTAAAAAAAGGGAGGGAGGGGGCTCAAGACATTTGAAGGACGCTTGTTTAGATGACAATCCAAATTTTATTTTATGAATGGACTACTAAATACATATCTAAAAATATGAAATACAAATATATTTTCATTGAATTTAATATTTTTAAATTTACAAACCAACAAAGCTGAAATACTCCTTAAACTGAAAAAAAAAAAAAATATTAGAGTTGGAATCTTTACCCACGGTGGCAGACGTCCTCTAGTTCAAAATCAGTGGAATAGAGTACGGAGGTTTCGGCGCTTTTCTATTTGGGTAGCACCGTAAATTCCATGGAAGCTGCCGCATGTGAACTACAAAAATGACGGGTCCTTGCGCGTCTGCCATGATCCACCAGTCAAGCAAGTTCAACTCCGCTCCCCCACGATTATTCTTTTTTAAGAAACCCGTCCTTTTTTTTTTTTCTTTTTTTTAAATAATTATATATATAAAAAAAAAAATAGAACGTTTTTTTTAATACTGTAGTACTAAAAAAAAATAATAATAAAGTTTAAAAACTAATTTGGTTTCTACCTTTAGTTTTAGTTTATTTTGGTCTCTGTATTTTTAAAATGTATATTATGGTCCCTATAATTTCAACTTTGATTCATTTTGATCCTTATACTTTTAAAGTGTTCATTTTCTTGAACTTTAAAAAAATAACAATTTTGATACCTTAAAAATGAAGTAAAAATGAAAGTAAGGGGACCAAAATGATCACTTTTTAAAAGTACAAGGACTAAAATGAACATTATGAAAGTAAAGGAACCAAAAAGAACCAAAGTTGAAAGTATAGGAACCAAAATAAACATTTTGAAAGTATCGGAACCAAAATGAACCAAAATCAAAAGTACGAGAACCAAAATAGTATTTAAACCTAATAATAAAATAAAAAATACAGCCAAAATGAATTTAGCTCAATCATATTTTACATGGACTTCCTCTTTAAACATCGGAAGTTTAATTCCTATTCTCGCAAATTTTCAATTACAATAATCGAATTGAAAATAATATTAATTTAACAATATAGAGATTAAATTAAAAGGTTATAAAAGTTTAAAGGTTTAATTAATAAAATAATAAGTCTTACAAAATATTTATAAAATAAAATATAATTAATTAAGAATATAAATTGATATACGTAGATAAATTTTTAAGGTTTAAATTGATTTAAACATTAAAAATTGATATAATTATTAATTTAGAGTTATAATATCAAAAGTTTAGAAATGCAAATTGTTTTTTACAATAATATTTATTTATTAATAATTAATAATTAATAATACATCAAACATGGGGCACACTGGACACGAGCCACATACTTCCTTTTATTCTCAGTCACAACTCACACGACTCACATCACAATCACAAGAAGGACACAAATAATTAGTTTTTCTTTTTCATTTTTAGTTTAATTATCAAACTCATCCATGTGAGCAAAGTGTTGGCGAATTAGGTTGGATTGAAGTATTTTCTAGACCAATTCAATTATTTGAGTTGTAAGTTTTCTTAACCCAAATAACCATTATTAAATAATGAACTCAATCTAATCCAACTATGAAACATTTGAGTTTGGTTGGTTTGGATTACTCATGTCATTTAATTTAATTTTTATTCTAAAAATAAGTAAAATGTTAATATATACAAATTTTATTTAATTGTTTTTATATGTTGAGTTAAGATTAACAACTTAATTTCAATTTATAGTATGTAAATTTTCTTTTCAAAGGACTAAAACAATTATGTTTAGAGGTAGTTGGAGAATAAATTATAAAAAATAAGCATGACATTAAATAAAAATAAAATAAATATATGCATGTACAATTATATCATAGATAAGAAAAAACATACTTTTTAAAATTGATACTAAGTTTCAAGTTAGTCTGGATTATTTTAGGTAAACTCATAAATCAAGTAAAACTCATAATAATTTTATTCATTTGAACTCAACCCAATCCAAATGAGTTGATAACCCAACCCAAACGATACGAATTGGGTTGAGTGAATCATATTTTTCGAGTCATCACACCCTACATATGAGTTTAGTTTTCATTTTCAAATTGAGATTTTTTTAAAACAAAAGTAGAGAATAAATAACTATAATGTTGAAAAAGGTTTTAAAATATTCTTACAATTATGAGTTTTGGTTTTCATTTTCAAATTGAGATTTTTTTGGACAAAATTAGAGAATAAATAACTATAATATTCATAAACTTTAAAGGGTTGCAATAATCGGTTTAAACTTTCAGAAAAAAAGTTTTAAGATGTTTATATAATCAATAATATAGACAAAAATGAATATTATCTATACCTGTGATCTCTGAATCACGTTTCAATAATACGTTGGAACTTAAAAAAAATATTAAAAATGCTCTTACTATTTACTCATTAATATATAGACATAAATCATTATTTGTATTTCTAATTTATTAACTTCTTTTAATAATACCTTGGAACTTAAAGGTATTATTTGAAAAGTTAAGAATATTAATGTCATTTTTGAAAGTTTATGAAAATTATTTAAAACAATAAAGTCATGTTTATGTTAGCTAAAGCATTGACTTAATTAATAAAACACATTACTTTTCTTAATTAGGTCAAAGGTTTAAACTTGGCCCACACATTTCCTAAATTTGAGCTTCATAATTTAGTTAAATCTTATATATTTCCAGCCATATATCTTATTTTTCTTTAAATTGTTTTTTAATCTCGATTATTTCGTAAGCGTGCTAACAAACAGGCACTTTTCGTTTTACCGGATAAGTGGGAATTAATATAAACAAATAAATATATTCCAAATAAAATCGAGTTATTAAAAAAAATTGCAAAGCTGTGGTGGGAAAAAAAATTCATCATTCCATTATGTGGAAAATAATGGTGTGTAGTGATAATTTAAAGCCACGCCCTCGATCTTTCTATATCATAATTATTTTCTTAGTACAATAATTTAAAAGATAGGGATTCGAACCTCGTCTTTTGATTTTTTTTTTTTTTTAAAAAAAACTAGAAGTTCAATTTGTTGTAATATTTAAATATTTTATTATAAAATTTTATATTATTTTATTTAAATGAAAATTGAATTGAAAATGATTAGTTTAAACACATAAAATTTTAAAAATTATTTTTGGTTGAGAATAAATTTAAAATTTGCTTAAAAAAAACTAAATAATATAAAAAATTTCTCGAAAGCGAATTCTCTGCAAAAAATCTTTGTCCGTTCCTGTGAATCTAAACAGAAAATTTTGCAGAGATGAGGATTGAAATAGGGGATGATGATGAAGACGAAGAAGTCTTCCCATCCATATCCCAATTTACGACAATCTCTAACTACAACGAACGGTTAGAAATAAAATTTATTATCACAATACGAAATTGGTTGAATACTTAATGAATAAGTTAGACACTAACTTGTGCTAAAAACAAACATATTATTATTCTAATATCGAACAAGTGGAAGCAAGTTCTCCGATGGAATGAGCATTAAATTCTATAGCATATGCCATTAGTCGGTGAATTTACACACATCTTCTATTCCTTATACCAAACATTTTTATTCTCAATATGATTTAATATATTGTTCTACATTCCTTTTTTCTAATGTTCGCTTTTATGTTCTTTCACCTTTCATTTTTCTCATTCAAAATAAGATTCTTTGTTTTAATAGTTAAGATTATTTGTTTTAATAGTTAATTTATATGACAAGTTTATAAATATTTACCTATTAAAATGAGTAGAACTGTCATATGTTTTTTTTCCACTTAAAAACACATAAATTTTTTTATTCCATTTGATGAATATTGATGTGATAAGATAGGAAAATACTCTCATGTTAGGGTCAACATAAATATATCCTTGGAAAAAAAAACATAAATATGTGATAAAAATATTAAAATGCGAGAGAAATGTGATTTAAAATAAATACGTGCCTAATTTTTAATAGTTATTAAACAAAAGAGTTCTTTCGAAACTTCAAAAACACGCGAAGTTAAACTAATTTTTCTTGGATTAAAAGATTGGAGGATTGATAATAAAATTTAAAAATAGAAAAAATATCAAACTATTTACAAATATATAAAAAATTCCTTAGACCGTAATAGACTTCTATCACTTAAGTTAAGCTATACTCAAATTGATAGTCAACGAAACATATTTTATAGATGGAAGTTGAAATCCAATGTGTCCACGATAGTTCTTGATTGCTAACACATACTGTGGATAGGAGAAACACGAAAATACGCACTTACCCTTTAGTGAAAATAATGATAAATTTGTAATTTGGAAAAAATGTCATAAATAGAGAATTGCATAGTGGAAATGAGTCGAAAGTTCAAATTATCTCATATAGAGCTACGATGATGCATTTATAGAGAAATTGGCCTAGCATTTATCCTAATCCTTAGAGAATTAAGATATGAATTTCTCCTAATGTTCCGTTTAGATTAAATTTGATTAGTTCCGATCTTTGTTTTGGATTTATTTTTTTATCTTTTTCTGACTTTTGACCTATTTTATCAAGTCCAAATTTATTATGTAACACACTTTGTGTTATCAACCTATGCTCGTTTTTTTTTATGAATAATAATAAAATATTAAATAAAGTTTTCTTAAAAAAAATAAAAGGAATAAATTAGATAAAGGAGGGAATCGGCATGGCATACACGGAGTGTATATTCGTTTCAATCTTATATACATATCAATTTCAGATTTTTACTCTTTTCAAACTAAATAAATAAAACAGTTTTTCTAGTTCATAAATCATAATAACGGTTTGTGTTCCTTCTTAAAATATTTGTTTGTTTCCTAAAACTGAATACATGGTGGATTATTTTCTTAAGGTCACGTTTACTTCTTAGTGAACATAATCAATCAATTATAATATAAAAAGTGTGGTCTATTTATATACGATCTTAAAAAATTAGTTAACAATATTATGTGAATTATGAATAATAAAAAAAATCCATTACGATTCCAGCAATTTTGATCACGAAATAATAAATGTGACCTAAATTTTAATAGATTACTTTCACCTTTCATTTCATAAGTCACATTACTAATTTGGTCTTGGTATCTATTTATTATTTGTATTTAAATATGTTTAATAGATCCTTAAGATCTTGCGCGGTGATAATTTGGTTTTTAATTTTTTAAAATTATGTTTGTTTTCTTAATTTTTTACTCATGTTTTTCATACTTTCTATATATATAGGTTAAGAGTTTTTAGCCAATTTTCAAAAATAAAAGCAAGTTTTGAAAACTATGGCCCATGTGGTAACTATCTCTTTTTTTATTTTTGAAAATTAAGTCTATTTCCTCTCACTTTCTTATAATCATTTGCATCTTTTTTTTTTTAAAGTAAGATAGTCTATATCTAATACATTACTTAATTCTTAGGAAAGTTTGAAAATATGTGAGAGACCTATTAAACGCAAATTTATAAATTTAGAGATCTAATAAATATTTTTAAAGGTTAAAGACCAAATAAACACATATCTAAAAGTTTATGGGCCTATTAGACATTTTTTAAGTTCATAGATTAAATAGACATTTAAAAAAATTAAATAAAAGATGATTTGCATCTAAAAAAGAGTTGTTTTCATACATAGCAAAATGTGTCAACTTATTTATAGATATAACAAAATAACAAAAAGTAGTCTATCACATTGACTATCAGTGTCTATCACTAATAGATAGTGATAGAACTCACTTATTCTTCATCATCACAGTGATAATAGTCTATCACTATCTATAGTTTGAATTTTTTTTTTATATTTAAAAAAAATTCCAGCAAGTTTGCCATTTAAAACAATTAATTTCCACAATTATTGAATAAAAAATAAACAAGTAATGGGTTTTAGAAACAAGAGGGAGAAGGATCGAGACAGTGAGGACTGAGGGAGGGGCAATTTGGAAGGAATAAAATTGAAAGACAACATGTATTTTTTTTTTTCATAAAAAGGTACAATAAGTGAAGTGAGAGTACAAATATTTTAATCGTCTATCTTAAGAAAATTAGTAAATGTCATTTATTATCGAGTTATACTCACTTTGGCCGATAATTATTTATTTTTATGTCATTGATTAATAATATAAATTGAAATAAAATAGCTACAATGAGTTCATCTAATAACATATGTAGGCTTAATTTTCAAAAATAAAAAATAAAAAACAAAATGATTACCAAACGGAGTCTTAATTTTTAGTTTTTGAAGATTTTCTATTTATGAATTTATTTCTTTATTATCTACTTTCTACCAATGTTTTCAAAAACCAAGCTAAATTTTGAAAGAAAAAAAAATAGTTTTTAAAAAGGGATCTTTTCACAAATAGAAAAAAACAAAAGTAATTACACGAAAAAAAAAGTGGGAAATACAAAAGCATGGGGTACACTTTTTTCTATATGTGTAATTACTTTTGTTTTTTTCTATACACAACAATTTCCCTTTTAAAAACTTGTTTTAGTTTTGAAATTTAGCTAAGAATTCAACTATTTTATTTAAGAAAAATAAAAATTATGGTAAGAAAGTGAGGAAAAATAAACTTAATTTTCAAAAACAAAAAATTGAATGGTTATCAAATGAGGTCTAATTTTTTTAGAAAGAAAATGTTAATTTTTTTTTTTAAAAAAAAAAAGAAATAAAATGTTAAATAAAGTTACACTAAACCAACATGGACATTAATGACATATCTATACTATGGGCTATTAAAATGTGTCAGCCCATGGGCTTCAACCTGGCGTCTTGTCTTTTCTCATTATTCCAATGATGAGCCGGCCTATCATTGAGAACCGGCAGTACAGGAAGTATGGATAATAGAGTGGGCCTAATGGGCCGACACAATACATTTGGCATTATATGGGCCTGTACAAAGCTTTTTGGGCCCATTTGAATTTTTTAACGGAGAAGAAAAGCAGGGTAGGTGATCTTGAAATAGCAAAATAAATATAATATTGATTTATAAATTAATAACATAAAGTAATGAGAAGATTACGCTGTGATGCACCGAGAAATAATTTTCTTTATTCTTTTTTTTTTTTTTTTTACGCTGAATGCGATTGCATTTTGTCTTACTAATACACTATTTTACATTTTTCTCCAATCAAATAAAAAATAAAAAACAGGGAACTTTGGACATTCATGTCAGTTCTCACTACTACATACTTCTCCATCATCATACATTAGGTTGTTTAAGATATGCTTTTTGTTTGGCAAGGTAGATTATTATAGTGCAATACTCTATTATTAGCTTTCACATTATTAAATCAACAAGAATTGCAAAGGTTATGAACATAATTATATGTGTATATTATCAACCAATAAGTTAAAAGTTCACGTATATTATTAATTTTTGTCATTTTTTTAACCATGTTGCTTTATTTTATTGCAATTTTTTACATTCTCATAAACTTACAAGATTTTATATAACGTTTTACTAAATTTGTATGACTTATTTTTTTACTTTTATAATTGTATACGAGTTACGTAAATTGATAAATGAAAGTAGAAAATTAGATAAATTTTGAAACAACCACAAATCTGTTAAAAATTTTCATAGTTCAATTAGTAAAATAAACAAAACTAATTAACATATGGTTAAAAATCACTTTAAGTCCCTAAACTTTTATAAAAGTAACAATTTAGTCCTTAAACTTTAGTTTGTAACGATTTAGTCTCTAAACTTTCAATTTTGTAATAATTTACTCCCTAAACTTTACTATGTAACAATTTAGTCCTTGTACTTTAAAATTTGTAACAATTTAATATTTATTGTAAAAAATAGTGTTAAGGTTTAATGAGATCTTTTTTGCATAAATGAACCGATAAACTAATTAGGGACTCAATATTTTTATAAAATACAAGATCTAGATCATAAAATAAAAAAATTAACATCTAATTTTGATAATTATTTTTACGTTAGGGACTAGATTGTTACAAATTTGAAAGTACAATAACTAAATTGATACATACTAAAGTTCGAGGACTAAATTGTTACAAATTTGAAAATACATGGATTAAATCGTTACAAACCAAAATTTAGGGACTGAATTGTTATTTTTATTAAAATTTAGGGACCAAAAGTGTTTTTTAATCCTAATATATCTATGCAAGACTTTTATGTATTGATATTGGTAGAAATGTTGACAATTACATATCTCACCGTTTTTAAACAAATAAAAAAATGTATCATTAACATCCTGTTTACATTGATGACGGTTCATCAAAATTTTACAATACATCAAGAAGATTAATTTACAATTTACGTCAGAATATTCATGAACATGAGAAAATGTCAACACATTATACATAAATTTAATATCATTGTGAAGTAAATCCATAAATATTAGTCATTGTAAAATAAAATATTTAAAATATAGAAGTATTATACATAACCGATGTTTAAAATGCAGATGTCGAATATGTTTATAGCAAAATTATAAAAAAAAATAAAAAAATGAAATTTCATTTGAATTCCTATACTTTGAAGTTTGTTTAATTTTAGTTCATGTTCTTTCAAATGTCTAATTAAAATGCTCATGTCTAATATATTTCTAGCAAAATTATAAGAAAATAAAAAATAAATAAGTTAAAATACCATTTGGATTCCTATACTTTCACGTTTGTTTAATTTCAATTCATGTTCTTTGAAATGTTTAATTTTAGTTACTGTAGTTTCAATAACCCTTATTTAACCCCTACAGTTTGTTAATTGTTGATTTTTCTAAAAACTTTTTGTTATCTATTAGCATATTCACAATACCTTTTGAAAATATGTTCACATATTATATTTCAAAATCATTATTAGTATTTAGCGAATTTTATTAAAAATTAACTGTAGGGATTAAATTTAAAACTTATTAAAAGTTTAAGGACTAAAATTGTATATTTCAAAATATCGGACTAAAGTTAATTTTTTTTTAAAGTATTGGACCAAAAGGGGGCTCAATCCAAATGGTATTTTAATCAAAATGGCATTTTTTCAACGGTTGATGCAAAATTTGTGACAAGGGAAACACATCTGACCCTAAGGTGATATCATAAATTTGTAAGTCAGAGAGAGAAAACCTGCAAAACAAAGAAAAAATGGCTCTGATGCCTAAATTAATTATAGAATAAGGAGAAGAACAAATTAGAAGTTCTTCGATCAAAATTGTAGAATAGAAAAGAAGTTTGAAACTTGAGATACCCTATATGGAGCCATAATGGTCTATATTTATAGGGAGTTTGATCTAGAGTTTATTTTAATCTTATTATAATTAAGATATGAGATTTAACCCTCCCAACATTAGGATATTTGGTTTTCCTAATCTTATGCAAACTAGATCAAATCTTATCTTATCTTATTTTATCTTATTTTTTACTTTATTCGGATCAAAATTCACCCATAACAACAACTTCATGAGAGTTAAAATACTTGTTATTTATATTATATTCATATTAGTGACATTTTATTTTTATTTGTATATTTCATCAAAATAAAATGTTGATTCATCTCCTTAGGTTAATGTTGAATCTATAGATATACAAAAGTAGACCGGTGCATATTTTGTGTATATATATATATATATAACACAATTATGTATTTGGAAGTAGAGAATCAAAAGGAGAGATTATTGTTAAGACGAGGGATGAGTAAATTCACAAATTTATATGTAACGCACCAATGAGATTGAGCCCCCTTTGACATTCATCTCCAATCATAGCGTACTCAAATGGCTCATCCGGGGAATTCGGATGCCCTTCTGTGACACTACTAAAATTTAATCGACAATTATATAGTAAAGTCTTAAGATTTATAAGAAAAACGCTCATTATTGATCAACAGACAACAAGAAAGAGCAAGTGTTCGTGTGTATATGTTTGGGGTTTGGAGCTTTTTGCATCTGTGAGCTTTTTTTTTTTAATTTTTTTTTCATTATATTTCCTTTATTTTTCCTTCTTGTCTTTGGACGGTTTGCTGAGCTTTTAATCCCAATTTTCTCCTTCTAGAGAGAGAAAGTCTTTTAGAGAGACAAGACAGACACAGGGGAGAGACTTTTAGAGAGAGAAAAGTTCTGGGAGGCACAGGGGAATTGGGCTTTTTTTCCCAGTTCGCGATGGTTTGATTGGAATCTGCAGCAACAATTAGATTTCCCCTTTTTGTTTTGTCTTGTTTTGTTGCTTTTTCCAATTTGTTTTTCTGGGTTTCGAAAATCGTTGACGGGGTTTCCAAGCTGTGGTTTTTGTAAACCCAGAAAGGGATCTTCGATGCATTGATTGGATTTGGTCGATTTGGATTTTTCCTATCTGGGGTTGCTTGGATTTGCGTTTTTTTGGCGAAATGAATGGTGGAAACGAGGTCGTTGCAGCTCCGGCCGGCCCGCCACAGCCGCTGGACTGGAAATTCTCTCAGGTCTTTGGCGAACGTACAGCCGGTGAAGAAGTTCAAGAAGGTACTATTCACTTTATACTGTAATCCCAATGTTTTTCCATTTGGGGTTTCTCGATCCAATTCAAAATTGTTGCATCCTTTGCAATTAGGGTTTTTTCACGCTTCCGATCTATTTCAGATTGTAAGTTGTTCTGTTAATTTGGTATTCTTGTCGCGGATCTCTATCTCGTTCCTTCTAGGACCTGTGAGTCAATCTGTGGTTTTGATGTTTATTTGCTGGGAATTTTTGTTTTGGTTCTATAATGAGAGGGAGTTGAGTTTGCTAGTTGAGACGCCCTTCCCCAAGGTTATATAGCATTGTTCCTTTTTTTTGTTAGGATCAGTAAGAAGCTTCGAACCTAAGCCTGGTGAGTGAGTTGTGGAATAGCTTTGAGTCTCTGGGTTGAATTTACTGCATGCACTTTCCAGCCTCAGATTTTCATCCTTTTGATAGTGAGTGAATGCATAGAGCATTGGTTAACTGTGTGGAGTGACTCCTCGATGTGTGATCCCCTTCATCCCCCTTTCTAACCATCCTTGAGAATGGGGTGATTTTAAGGGAATCAGTCTAGCTTTTCTGGTCACCAGGAAACCTGACAAATGCCTGGTTCCTGTTTTTCTGGACATACCTATATGTGAGAATTTTGAGTCATGGTTAGCTAGCTTTGAAGCTTGGTTTGGATTGTTCCCTTCCTGATATGAACCAGAATGCAAGTAATATGACAAACAAGTGTGTTGAATTTCCTATCGTGAGCTGACAAGTGTATTAAATTCCCTACGATGAACCAACAATTGTCACCCTTATGCAGTTTCTGTGTTCACAATCCACTTTTGGAACATGGCGTTGTATGCATATTACGTAAAGCTAAAATGGTATTAAACCTCTTTTTTTTCCCTCTTTTAGGAAATTGCTGTGGATAAAAGTTTGAACTTTTAGAGGATTCTTGGATCTGTCATTATCTTTGGGAGTTAATTTGTTTTGTTTTCTCTCTTTTCTTTCTTTTTTTTTTTCTTTAGAGTGCTACAGCCAAACCTCTTCGTAGTGAGTCACTCCCCTTTACAATTTGCGTTGGGTGAGAATCTTTTTTTGCCTCTCTTGCCTTTTGAGTTAGTAGGGCAGAGGATGTATTTTCCAAACCTCTTTTGCATACGTCTCTCTCTTATTACTCTTATCATTATATGTGGCTTGAACTCTCTGATGCTTCTTTGGGCAGTCTTCAAGCTTCTATCGTCTTTCACAACCCAACTATTGCTTGTCTCATTGTTTCATTTCCTTTCCTTTTCCTAACTATAGCATTTCTTGAGATTATAGTCCCTGTTGCAGGCCCTCACCCTGCTGGATGAAGGTAGAGGTGAATTATCAAGCTTGTTAAAGGTCTTGTTTGTCTTCTGTGTTTTCATTTAAATTCTTGGTTTGAAATTGAACATTCAAGTTACATTGGTGATGGGCGTTTCACATTAACTCACTTGTTCCAACATGAATAGCTCTCTCTCTCAAACTATCTGTATCTATTTATCTCTGCAATGGTTTTTGGCTGCTTGGATCAGCAATATGTGAAAAATCTAATTTGTCTAATAGATGTAGTAATTCTCGTGTTTAAATTTTTTATTTTTACCATTTTTGTTTAGTCAGTTTGGAAGGAACCCATTGATGCATGCATTTCTCATGGTTCTATTATCTTGGTTCCTCTATGTATGAATTTCTGAAGCTTTATATTCACCTCCCTTTTGGCAGTTGATATTATTTCAGCAATTGAATTTGATAAAAGTGGGGATCATCTTGCTACTGGTGACCGTGGTGGCCGGGTGGTACTCTTTGAGAGGACAGATACGAAAGATGTTCGTCTCTTGGAATGCCTGCTTTGTTATTTACTACCCCCACATATGTTTCTTGCTTCTTGTGTTCGTTAGCATCTTATTTATTTATTTTTGCTTTAACTTGTAGCATGGTGGATCGAGAAGGGATTTGGAGAGGATGGATAATGCAATTACTAGGCATCCTGAGTTTCGCTATAAAACAGAATTTCAGAGTCATGAGCCTGAGGTATTCTCTCCACCATTAGTCTTGTGATTGTTTATTACTTATATATATATTATATGAACAGATTCACTTGTATTCATATTTATATTTCTTTTGCATTGCTTTTACCAGTTTGACTACCTGAAGAGTTTGGAAATTGAGGAAAAAATTAACAAAATCAGATGGTGCCAGCCAGCTAATGGTGCCTTATTTCTGTTATCTACTAATGATAAAACAATCAAGTACTGGAAGGTAGGCTACTGCCTATATCTCTCGTTATTATACCACGTGGGGAACACTGGATTTGGTAGTTGATCAAATGTTTTAGCAATTATATCTGAGTATCTTGGTAGCATATTTCTGGAGGTTATTCAGTGTAATCCTAAGATTACATATTTTGTAAGGTTGCATAAATTTTGAAGGGTTGAAATTTAACGCTTTATTGACTATAGTCTGGTAGATTATTCTAGATACCAGCAGCAGACGATTTCAGATTATCATGTCTGCCCATTTCAAAATTTATGAATTGCTAATGCATAATGCTGAAGAATTATTCTAAACTTCGGTTCTAGTGCATGAAGGTGCTCTCTTTGAGTTTATTTATAATGAAAATATAGAGGTGCTCTCTTTGAGTTTATTTATAATGAAAATATAGAGCATTTTGAAACTAGTCAGAAGCCCTTTCTCTTCGCCCACCCCACCCCACCCCACCCCACCCCACCCCACCAAACACACACACACACACGAAAAATCAACCATTTCCTCTTATATTTGTTCTCTTGTAGCCTTTTTGCCTGTTCTGCACCATTTACTTCTTTCTTTTGTTTCTGAGTGTTGATCAGGTGCAAGAAAAGAAGGTTAAAAAGGTTTCTACTATGAATGTGGATCCTTCAAAGCCTGTTGGAAATGGTAGCAATGCTAGTTCAAGCAATTCAAGTAGCTCTGGTCCATATCTTGCAAATGGAGGATCCCCAGATCGGTATCCCAGTAATGACCTCTCATTTCCAGTGAGGGGGATACAATCGCTACGCCTACCAGTGGTAGGCCCTCACCTTTTGTATTTGGGCATACATTAACTTGTTATTGATTTTTTCAGGGAATATCAATTTATACCCTTAAACTTTGGGGTTGTATCAATGAAAACCTTGAACTAACAATTGTATCAATTAAAACTCTGAAATTTTTTAAGTATATTAAATTACACCCTCCATTATGTTCTGTTTGGAAAAGCATCGTGTGAGACTTATAATTGTATCAATTCAACCCCTTAAATTTTATAAGTAAAACAATTTAGACTCTCAGTTAGAATTTCTTTTGAGAATCGTTCATGCATCAACTCTAATTGCCATTTTATAAAATCAACATTTGAAAAAGTCTACGCACATGTAAGAATTGATGTATGGATGATTTTCAAAGGTAATTATAATGATGGGTTTAAGCTGATTCACTTATGAAAATTTAGGAGTTTCATTGATATAAATTATAAGTTTCACATGATATTTGTTGATCGAAATGTGGAAGATGATGTAAATTGATACATGTACAAAAATTCAAGGTTTAAATTGATACAATTATTAATTCAAGGTTTTAATTGATACAACCCTCAAATTGTGGGGGTATATATTGATATTTCCCCTTATTTTTAATTAAGGTCTTCAGTCTTCTTTTACAATGCTTTTATTTTCCTCTCTTAAAAAGTGAAGCTTGTTACCATGTTGTAGCTTGGTGTAAATTGTCCAATTTCCTCTCTTATTATAGCTATACTTCCCTTTTAACAAATTGGGATAGCCTTTTTTAATCAAATCATCGTGAATTTTCCATCCCTTTTGTAAATTTCATATATCAATGAAATTGTTTCTTATAAGAAAAATAGTTATTTTATTTTATTCTTTTTAAAAACACTTTTGACACTGCCAAATTTCAAAATCAGGATTAGATCTTCGGTGACTATTGTTTTCAGTTGTTAAGATTTGGCTAGGTTTTTAGTAGTAGTTTAAATGCTTGAGTTCTTAAGGCACTAGTTTTGCAGGTAACTAGCCACGAGACTAACCTGGTTGCGAGATGTCGAAGAGTGTATGCCCATGCTCATGATTATCATATCAATTCCATCTCCAATAATAGGTTCGGTGTCTTTCACTGGAATCCAAAGTTTTCTTATACGTATATTCTGTTATACTTTTTGAGTCCTTGGTAGAACATTTTGTCTTCGGTAACCTTGGCCCTTGAGATAGTACATGCTAAATTGTGTCAGCTTCTTGCTATTTGATTTTATTTATGCCTTGTATTAAGCACACGAGTATTTAAGTGTTGTACTTTTCTATTTTGAACAAGAGGAATCTTTCATTGGTATATGAAAAGGAAGAAAAGAGTTCGAAAATACTTACTCCTAGAAGGAGGAGAAAGGATAAGGAAAAACAAAAAAGTAAAAGATTACAAGAATCTGAAAAGAAACCAAACAAACCAAACAAAATGTAGGGACCAAAAACTCTTAGGGGCTGTTTGGGGGCTCGTAATGGAATGAGTTTGTGTAATGTAATGTAATCCCAAGCTCATGTTTGGATTGAGCGTTTTGGGCCCGACTTGTAATACTAAACTCATTCCGTTCCTACCGTTTTCAACTCAACTCTCTTTTCCACTGTTTTCATGCTTCACGATCCCATTTTCGTTCCGCCCTCGATTTCTCACTCATTCCAACACTCCTCTTATTCCCCGCAATCTTGATTACATCCAGCCTCCCAAACATCCCCTTAGTTTTCAAACAAAAGCTGAAACTTTAATGGGAAGCTCCTCAAACCACTGAAGCTTCAAACAGAAAACGCACAAACCAGCTTGAAACATGAAGCCAGGAAAGGAATAAAAGCAGCAACTGCCAAGGATAAAAACACAAACACCGCAAGGGTAAAGGATAAAACAAACAAAACAACCAAAAGCCCTATCAACGCCAAACTCAACTCAGAAGCCCCAACAAGCAGCAACTTCACCAATAACTGATGAGATGACTACCACTTCAGCCTAGCCAAATACAAATGCACTCCAAGGGGAAAAGGACAAAGCCAATGGAAGAAATTTTTTTTCTTTTCATCTATTGTGTTGATTAGAGGGGGAGAAGAAGACTCATCTGGCAGCTTCTTTAAAGGTGAATTAAGTTCTTCTTGATAAGTAAAACAAGGAGCTTCAAAATCTTAATCATCAAGAGCTTCATCAGATACCTTTTCATGCCCATTAACAATTGGAAAATTGAACTAAGTCATCACTATAAAGACTCAACAGAATCCTTTTCTGTCTCCTCATCTTCCTCCTAAAAATCTGATTTTTTGATGACCCCATTTATTGAGTTAATAGAACCCTTATAAAGAATGTTACAACAATTTTTTTTTGAAATGGAAACATAACTTTTCATTGAAATAATGAAATGGGACTAATGCTCAAATTACAGAAGAGTTATGAAACAAAAAACTATCAAAAGCTTGCCAATATAGGAGTAAATCAAAACTAGAGCAAGATATCAAATATAAGAAGAGAGGATAAAAGTTTGACATGAGAGGAGATTTCTTCTACGACAGATTGAATTCTGAAGAAACCAAAATCCAGCTTCTTGAGGTGTAACTATCAACCAATCTATGACCCTCTTCCGACATTAGAATCAAAATCTACAAGATTACCAAAATCGTTCTCAAAACACAAAAGGCTATAATAACAATTCAGGCTGCCAATAGATCCTCGAAACTTAAGCAAACTTTCCAAAATCTTTCCCCATGAAAATCTAATAAGCCATATCAGTTTATGCAATGCTATTCCATGAAGTGGTATAGTTTAACAAATGAAGAAGTTTTATTGAAGTGGTATAATTACATTTAACTATTTTTTAGAACTCCACACCAGTTACAGGATAAAGTTCCATCAACATCCCATAGGTCCCAGAAACTCTCAGTTGAAATCTCCAAATTCCTCCCAGTGGCATCAAATTCTGCAACTTTGGGCACTGAAAGGCCAAAAAGTTCTACTGAACTAAAAAGAGGAGCCATCATCCACTTCATATGATTAAATTTACTTAAAAATTTGAGCACTTCCGCTTTAGATCTATCTCCCAAGTCCTGGTTATTTCTTTCCTTGCTTTCAACAACAGCATAAAGTCTTGACCACGATAGGCAAATATGAGAATTACTAGGTCAATCATCCTCCCGAAGACATGTGGTAGACCTACTGAACTATTACCTGCCTATAATGAGCTATCTAGTTTTTGTACTTAGCATTGAAATGCCAAGAACTTTTATCTACAACAGTAACAAGCAGAGGTGAGCTGTCCAATAAGTTCCTACTTTTCATCTCTGTTTCCTATTAGAAAAAAAAGCTTGCTACTTAACCAAATAAATTTGAGATTTTGTTGAACCAATAAAAATTTCATTTTAAACAAATCATTGTGTGCGCGCTTGAATATTGTTGTGATTAAAGCGGCTGAAGACATAGATTACTTATACTGCGATAGAGATGAAAAGGAGTAGTCATAATTACAGAGAATTGAAATTGGAATCTCTTATTATGGTACTGCATTAAATTTCCCAAACTCATCAGTATAAAACTGTTTGTAAAAGTTAATGAACATTCCGTTTCAAATTTTGTCAAAATTTTCTTCATATCTCTGGTTGTTCATATATATATGTGTGTATTACATGTATAGAGACACAAAATCTGTTAGCTTTGTGCTCACTCATGTGACCCACGTATGTATGTGTTTATTCTTTTAATGTCTTTAGTGATGAAGTCTCACTACTGCTAACTAGGTTCGTTAAAGATTTTTTTTTTAATTTTTTATTTTATTTGTGGAAATGCGCTTTCTATTTTCAGTGCCTGCTTGTTTTTAGAATGGTTTTAGTAACCAATTATGTTATCTTGCCTTGTGTTTATAGTGATGGAGAAACTTTTATATCAGCTGATGATCTGCGGATAAATCTTTGGAACTTGGAAATTAGCAATCAAAGTTTCAATATTGTTGATGTCAAGCCTGCTAACATGGAGGATCTGACTGGTAAGCTTTTGAAATTTTGGTCTGTAGGGTATGGTGTTCCTTCTGGCGGATATTTAAGTAATCAAAACTGAAATTATTAAGTTAATACTTTGATCTATTAATAAAAGTCATGGAAATGGGAAGGGTCCTTTAGACTCACAACTAACTCTGTATTACTATTTACTAACATCCTCAAGAAGCAAGCCTATCTTCATCTTATTCATTACCGACTACCACTAGATATGAAATATGTACAAAGTTCGTGGGTTAATGGAGTAGATTTAGCAAACTTGTTATCGCTCATCAGAAAGAGGCCAGAAGTCATGGTCTCTTATGACAGGTGTTTTTGGTTCTCGTGGGATAAAAGGAAAAAAGAGAGAAAGGGTCAAGCCGTTGTGAAATTGATTTAAGCCAGCCTACGTACAACTTTTGAATACTCCTATTGCCAAGCGCGGGTGCGCGTGTTTTGGCTTTTTGTTTTCTGCTTGACTTTGGGCTTCTGTGAAGTGTAATTTGTATAATCATTCATTCATTCCCAGCATTTTTTCTCCTTCCTTTTTCTTTTTCTAGTTCTATCATTTTAAACCTTGGATTCTAAATTTCCCTTGTGCTTCTGTAGAGGTGATAACGTCTGCAGAGTTTCATCCTACTCATTGTAATATGTTAGCATACAGCAGCTCAAAAGGGTCCATCCGCCTAATTGATTTGCGGCAGTCAGCATTATGTGATTCTCACTCCAAATTGTATGTGCCTCTACTGGTTTTAAAGATCTTTTCTTCATATATCCTGCATATTAAAGCATCCTGTGGACCTGATAACTCATGAGAATTTTCAATTGGGTGCAGATTTGAAGAGCAGGAGGCACCTGGTTCTAGATCCTTTTTCACTGAGATTATTGCTTCAATCTCTGATATTAAGTTCGGAAAGGATGGAAGATACATTCTTAGTCGTGATTACATGACTCTCAAGGTTTTCATTTTTCTTCTTGACATGTGATATATGGCGACTGTGTTACAATTTTATCATTTAGGTTAATGAAAAAGGGGTAGATAGCCTTTAGCTCGTGAATGTAATGGTGGGGTTAGTTTATATTGCAAGGCTTTCTTATTCCATGTGCATTTAGAAAATTCCCATAAAACTAGATCTGCAACAACTTTGGATTGGCATGTCAAGAAAGCATTTAAAAAATTCCTGTAAAAATCATATTATCCCTATCAATCCAAATACTCCACAAAATAGTAAAGAAGCCGGCTTGCCACAAACTCTACTGCCTCTATGAGAATAGCGGCCTCCTCAACCTGGGCTCTATCATCTCTATTCCGAACTCAAAATTCACCCAACTGCTGCAACTGCGACTGTGACCTTTTTATTTATTTATTTTTTTTTAAAAAATTATTCTTATTATTTCAAAATCCCCGTTTTATTGAGGAGTTTGTGTATTGGAGGAAATTAGTGATGTCCCCACTCTCATCTTTACCTTTTGGTCTACTTTGATTATGATGGACCTACTAGATTGTCCTAATATCTATAAGAAAACTCATTTGGTAAAAGGTTTCCTTGCACTTTTCAGGGGAAGATATTTGTAGTTGTAGCTAACTTCTCCGAGGTAGTGTTAATGCCTGGTAGTGTCACAACTCACAAGAAGGTTGTGATTAAGTTTTTCTATTACTAATCGTGGGCTGCTTGATCTTGTAAATGCCTGCTGTAGTTTTGGAACCACTCTAAAACACTTTGTGTGTGTGTGTTGTGCGTGCCTCCATGCGTGTAGCATGCTTCATCTTGTTTTTGGTTCAGATTTTGTACCTTTTGTTTCCTGTTGATTGATTTTCATATTCACTTCACTCTTAGTGAAGGTTTTTGGTGCCGTTTGCTTGTATATTTTAAAGTCTCAATAAATTAAAAAAAGTTTAGATTGTTTGCACTAGTTATCTTGTTGTGAAGTGAATCGTTTACTTATCTGCAGTTGTGGGACATTAATATGGATTCTGGTCCAGTTGCAGCATTTCAGGTTCATGAATATTTAAGACCCAAGGTTGAACTATCTACCCCTAAACTCAGATTTGAATATTAAATATGCTGCTATCTTTTGTTTTTGTTGGTAACGTTTTACTTTGAATATTCATGTAGCTCTGTGACCTGTATGAAAATGATTCGATCTTTGATAAGTTCGAGTGTTGTTTGAGTGGAGATGGATTGCGAGTAGCTACAGGCTCTTACAGGTAAGTGCTCATTTGCAGAAAACTCTATATTCCTTTCTTTTCTGGGACATAAACCATATTATGCACATTTTTGTTTTCAGTAATTTATTCCGCGTGTTTGGCTGTATATCGGGAAGTACAGAGGCTACAACTTTAGAAGCTAGCAAAAATCCAATGAGGTAATTATTTGTGAATATGATTTTCGTCAAATTTACGTGATGCTTATGCAAGGTTCAATTGTAACTGCAGGCGTCAAGTTCAGACCCCTTCAAGGCCTGCCAGGTCTCTGAGCAGTAGTATAACACGAGTTGTAAGACGAGGTCTGTGTCTCCTTCTCTTTTCACTTATTGACAAACCAAATTATCAATTCAAGTTTTGAGCCATACTGTTTATTTTACATTCTCCCTATTTGGCATCCCATAACAGGAGCAGACAGCCCTGGGATTGATGCAAATGGAAATTCCTTCGATTTCACAACAAAGTTACTGCATTTAGCTTGGCACCCAACTGAGAACTCAATTGCCTGCGCTGCTGCTAACAGCTTGTACATGTACTATGCGTAAACGTGGTTTAGCAAGAGAACGTATTTTGCTTGGTCGACTTTCTCGAGTTTCTCTTGGAGAAAGTTATTTTCCCATTTCCTTCCAGCCATTGATTCGGAAGCTTTGCAAGTACTCAAGACATCAAATGACGTACCCCGAAGACTTATTGAACGTGCCTTTGGTATCCCAGATGCAGAGGTGGCTGCCACACAATCCTCCATAAGGTTTATGTTGATTTCTCTACAGTGGCTGCATCTCATTTTCCTCCTCCCTCCCTCTTCCTCAACCCCAGCTATTTAGTTTCTTCTTTCACTCTTTTCATTTCTCTGTATCTTCTTCTGAAAGAGAAGATGCAGTTATGTTTCAGATTGTTTTGGGTTGGAGCCATGAAGGAAAAAAAAGAATGTGATTGTAGCTCTCCTACAACAAATACTATAAACGAATGTTCAATATTTGCAACCGCAACTAGGTTTAAGATTACGAGGAAAAGGAAAATGTAGTTTTTATTCATAATCTTGGTTGGGATGAAACTTTTGATAAACTTACACAGCATCATTTTTTCATTGATTCTTTGTGTCACTGAGTGGTAATTTGACCCACATTTACCAGAATTTACTGTATCTTGTGTCTGTGTGGTGTTTCAGTTTTCTTATATTTTCTTATATTTACATTAGGGACCAAGGTGATGGCTGTGCTCTCACTTAAATATTGATAACCAGATGAAGTGAGATTGTATGTCATTTCTTTAATTGCAGTCCAAACTATTTATTCTCTTAGAAATGTTTGGCTATGATCAATTTTGGCGAACTTCTCCCATTTTATTTGTGTAATTTTTTTTAGGCAATTATGTAAGAACTTTTAAGATGACTTCTCCCATTTGGCTGAAATTAGATTTATGAAGTTATTTGATGTATAGATGGGAGCTTTCAGTCATAGATATTAATGTAACATGTGTTGAATGAATTGCACACTTTAACACGAAGGTTAAATGGTGATATTAACACATCTATTGCCTTTGTTTTTTGATTTCCCTTGGTCATATGTTAAACAGAATGGAATAGTAACTCATTAAAAGCAGATAAAAGGCAAGAAAAATGCAAGAGTAGTTTACAACTTCCAAACATAAACGTTCAATTTATTTATAACTATATTACTTTCGTTCATTTACATTCCTTATTGATTCAACAGCGACCACTCTTGATCGTTCTCAATTGATTAATTCTAAAGCTCAGGTCAATATCATATTGTCCAAATAATTTACCAGAAGCTTTTCCAATTTTCTACCAGACAGAAATTCATCCTGTGATGGTTAGTTTATTATTTATGCACACTGAATCGAATGGGAAAATCTAATTGGTTAGGTCAGTTTGATTTGGTTTAGTCTTATGTGCACCACAAGCTTTAAAAAAGATAACACTCCAGGCTAAGCAAAACTAGTTGGTTTCCCTGTTCATAAATAGAACGGAAAAATCTAATTGTAAAATTGTTCCAAACAGAAATAGAAGTGAGGTATAACATTTGAGGTAGTAAATAAAACAGTGCCAATGATCCACACATTTAAACATGACATATTTAGTTCTAAAAAAAATATCTAACCAGACCGACCAGCTTGCTTTCAAGTTGCCAAGCTGCTAGACCAAACCACTTGAAACACTTGATGTACCTAAACGTTTCTGGCAAGCCAACTTAGTCGATGAAATCTTTTAGCCAACCATGGAAGCCCTCACATTAAATTTGAACACGAATGAGATCACTTAGGGACAACACGAGCCTTGTACATGCATATATATGCCATGTGCCAGTCACCTGAAATAAACGAAAAATCAAATCGAAACGTTATCTGTGGTCACTGGTGAATCCATTTCTAACGAATTTCTGTTTGGAGAATGAAAATCTAGGTTGCTAAAACAGTCCAGGAATTAATTCCCATGTGAGCTTTACCTCCACCAGATAGCTTTAAGATGTCGTCTTCTCTCTGTGCAATGGGGTTATCATCATCATATTCAATCCACTTCCCTGTGGCCAATTGAAGACCATTTTATGATCGTTTGTATTCGAAGAGAGCTATCACATAGTAATTAAAGAAACAAACTATTCAATCAAAAAGACTAACCACTTTCTTGCTTGACCCAGGCAACATAATGTCCTGAATCTGCACTCCTTCCCTTGTGGGTCAACACAGCTACCAAATCATAAATTCCAGTCATTTGTGTTTCCTTGTCAGAAGCGGGGGCATCTGAGATAGATAATCAACAAAAGGTGGGAGTGTAAGAAAGTATGGAGTAAGAACCGATTGAGTACAAAGTCAATTCCCACTTTTAGAGAAGGGTACCTTCTTGAGGTGTAACACTTGATTGTGCCTCATTCCCAGTAGATGTACCCTGCATATTTCAGGACTTGGAAGTCAAAAGAAAGTTCAAATATAATTATCAAAGGTTGCAAATCGAGTCTTGACTCACTTCTGCATCAGACATCTTTACATCCTTGTCTGCTGAATCCGAAGTCTTCTCATTGGGTTTTAAACCAAGTTTTTTGCCTTCCTCATTCCTCAAAAGCTATATTTCAATAAACGAAATTTGAAAGATCCATCAACTATAAACTATCAATAAGTTTCTTCTTCAAAGACCATAGGTGAGAAACTATACCAGTCGAGGAGCTTCCAATTGTTTGCGAAGATCATCTGAACACAAATCAAACACATCCAACTCCAAAGGATAATCCACTTTCTGAGATGAAAGTTAAGATAAAAAATTATGGAATTCTGTCAGGAAATTCAAATTCAAGTAAAATAGGACAGCATTTACAATGTCCAATCGCGGCATAAAAAAATAGTGGCATACCCTCAAAATTTTGGCCTTCTGATTTGACTCTCTCTTCCAAAAAAAGCGGACAAATTGAATTGTCAAGTACCTTAAAATAATTAAACCATAAATAATTGTTATATTGGGTGCAAAATTCCATATTTTCTGCATGATACAATGCTAATCTAAAGTTGATCTGCTAGAGTTCCCAGTGAGATGTGCTAAGTTGGTAGGCGATGCAGAACTAAGACAACTTTAAACTTAAAAAGATTATTCTTATAATAAAAAAGTAAAAAACGTAAAAAGATATCATTACCTTGGCAGGCTATTAATACGAGATTCCTTCATGAAAATTGCACTGCGCCCCAGTGAAGGAGACACTTTATCTATTTCTGATTTTAAACCCTGCAGAATTTCGAAGCAAAATAAAATTAATCAAGAAGGTTTCTAAAACAAGAAACACATAAAAAACCATTACTTGCTAAGAAAAATATAAAAAGGAGACAGGTGAGAACTTTAATCATGTGCGACTCCACTCGGGAAAACATTACAATACCAGATTTCAAAGTTGACGCAAACTGCTCACTCAACTTATAGGTTTGTTTTCTTTACCTATTATTTTATATTTTTGGTTAAAAACATTTTACCGATGATATGGAATTTACAAAAAGTGGGGGTGAGCCCCTATCCAAAGGAATCACAGAAACACCGTCCTTGGTATATAATAGTAGACAGGCTATAGCTACAAAAGCAAGAAGAGAATTTACACAAGGTGCCATAAAGATAAAGAATTAAAAAGTGAGAAAAAATAAATTTATACCCCCGAACTTTGAAGGTTATATCACTTAAAACCTCAAATTAATAATTATATCAATTAAAACCCTAAACTTTCATAAGTGAATCAATTTAGACTCTTTGTTGATATCGTTTTAAAATTGTTAATGCATAATCTTCACACGTGTATAAGAGTCTTTAAATGCAAGAATTAACATAATAACATATATATAAAAAAGTTGGAATCAAATGAATAATAGCAATATTTCAGTAATATGTGGTTTTTCATCTTATTGTCTTCCTCTATTTTTCTTTACTTATTTACGAGAAATTATGTGCTAATTTTTCTTGCCACTTTGGTAGGATTTTTGGAGAAGAATAATTTTATTTAAATGATGTTTTAAATGGAATCAAGTGAAAATAGTTGTAGATCACTAACGGAGACTCTAAATTGATTTAGGGGGTGTTTGGGTACTGAGTTGGTTATTATAGTTTGTGGATTATAATAGTTTGTAGGTTATAATAGCCTATATTTGGGGTGCATACTATTTTAGTCTGGGTTATAATAGTCTGTGTTTGGGGTGTAGACTATTTTAGTCTGAGTAGGAAATAGTAAACACTGTAACAAAGAGAGAGAGGTTGAGTAGGAAATAGTAAACACTGTATCAAAGAGGGACTTGTAATGGTAATACTGTAGTTAATTGTAAGTTATAATAGTTGGAAATACCAACTACTATAATTGGTGCCCCTAACATGGAGTGGGCTATAATAGTCCCCTCCACCAACTTCAAGTTGGTGGCCCAAACACTCCCTTAATTATAAAATTTAGGGTTTAAATTGATACAATTATTAGTTTGAAGTTTTGATTGAAACAGTACACTTAATGATTTTCCACCCTAAAGAAACTGTCCAAGTCTTTTTATGATTCAAGGATTACAGTAATAATAAAATTGTTTATAATCACAACCCTTTACTGATCACAACTTAAATCTCCTTGTAGCTAATTGGGGAAATCTTTTGTAGACCCATTCATCAATAAAATTGTTTCTTATCCAAAAAGGGAGGGAAAATTATGCTAATAATGTAGAGGCTAAGGACCTCCTTCACCCTCCAGAAGGGGTGACCAATCATAACCGAAGCAAGCAAGGAGTGTGGTTCTACTCAAATTATAGGTCTTGAAGCAAGCTATTAATGCACAGCACAGGCTACCTAAAAAGTCTTATGCAAGCTTGATAAATGGAGAAAATTTTGGTAGATTGACTCCATGTCATGATGCCAAGTGGTTCTAGCGCTTTGTTGGAAAGGGATGCTTCTCTAGATGAAAGAAGAGCCTAGCTATCCAGTGTATTGGAAGTTGATTCATTTGCCCCAGGTCTAGGTGGTGGGCTGGGAATCGGGAACCCAGGTGATGTAGTCTACAAATCTCTTAGAGAATTCTTGAAGGAAAATTTTATTTATAGTTTTAATACAAGTGGGGGTAAAAGGGAATTAACCTAAACCTATTACCTAAGTAACCACATTCTACTTACATCATTCTACCCCTCAGAAAAAAAGAAAAAAAACTCATCCTCAAGTTTTAAAAAGAAAAAAAAAAGAAACAATTAAGAAATAAAATAAACTTGCACATCGGAGTATAGCCAGACCAACCTCCTACATCTTGAACAAAATTATTATGTAAAAAAGTCCAAGACATAAAATTTCCATCAAGTCCATCGAGTTCATTAAATCTTTCATCATCAAGGTCAACTAGTACCTCTGTTGCAGTTGCTGCAATGTCAAAAACTCCATCTAAAATTTTAAATATTTCATCTCCACTAAGTTGCCCTCGATCCAGATGTTCCTTGAATATATGGTCAAAGGCACGATTCTTGGCCCAACTAAAAAAAAAATTGACGTTCATTCGGCCATTATAGCAAGGCAAATCAATTTTCATTCTATAATCCGAATCTTGGTGCCATTGTTGATGTTTCAAGTTCTGATGTTGCCAATCTAGATATTCCTGGACAGCTTCTTGGTCATAATATCTAAACAGTGGGTGATGTTGTTGACCATTATGATAAGTTGGATAAGTTTCTTGGACATGGAAATTATTACCTACCTGATCTTGAGGTCTTGGGAGGGTATTTGATGTATCAATGGTTGGATCTTGGTAATTTTGAAAATGGTGATTGTTTACTGATTGATTTCTCTAGATGAAGGGTCTTGGTGGACTTCTTGCTCTTTCTTGAAAATGTCGACCACAATTCTCCTCTTGATAGAAAACAAGGTCATTATGACCATAATTTATGTGTTCTTGGTATGGTTCTTGAGCTTGAAGATGGTTTTCTTGATACAAAGGGTTAGGAGGGTATCTTGGAGAATAATTTTCGTGGAATTGTGAACAACCTTCATCGCTTGAAGAGTCCAAATCAGATCCCATCATATTGTGTGGAATCGATCTTTGTTGTTGAGGAAGAATACCTACCGGATGATTTTGATAATTGATTTTTGGTTGAAATTTGTCTTCTGGGCGAATTTCTTGCAACGTCTTGCATCCTTGGATTTTCTTGGTTGGTTCTTGATTGTTGGTCATTTTTCCCACTTCCAATAATAACTTCTCAATATCTTGCTGCAACCGGGCCATTGAAGTTTACATCAAAATCATATTGTCCCATAAACTACCCACTAAAGTTTCCAAATTGGCAAGTCTTTGATTCACGGTTTGAGGAGATGTGGAGAAGGATGCTTCTGCATCACGAGTTTGAAGGTTGGGAAGCTTGTTGGTGTTCTTGATCACCATCAGGCCCTTTTACGAAGGCGCTCTAATACCAATTTGGTGTAAACTACAAATCTCTTGGAAAATTCTTGAAGGAAAATCTTCTTCATTAATTGTCCATACATGGGCGGAAGACTCCTATTTATAGAGTTTTAACACAAGTAGGGTAAAAAGGAATTAACCTAAACCTATTGCCTAATTACCTAATTTAACTACATTCTACTTACATGACCAAGACTACAATTTAAAGCCTTAGTGGTAAAGTGGTTGTGAAGATTCCGAAGAAAATCCAATTAGGTACGGTACAAAGTAGTTTAGAATGTGGCTGGCAGAAGAGGTGGCAGCATTCCAAGGTGAATTCTTCAGATAATGACTTTTGCAACTATACTCACTGTCTAATTAATGCCAAATTTGGGTGATTTTTTAAAAATTCTTTTGGTGAGTCTTGCTTTTGATAGAAACTATTGTATTTATTATTGTGATACCTCTCTTAACGAGGGAGTTAATCAATTTTTTTAAGGGCAGTACCATCCTATGGGCAAGCTCCAGTGTTTTAATGCATTTTCACATACTGATGAAAAGCATTACCTTTTCTAAACAACAGAAAGAATTACTGTAGGCAGAAATTCAGGTCGAACGATGAAGACTGGTTAATACAGAGCCACTAGCTTGACTTCCAAAGAGAATGGAAAACCTACCTACCAGTAAATTATGGGCTCCAAAAACAAAACTTCAATGCACTTCCAAAATATACAAATTTAACTTTTGTAATTGAATGGGAAACCTTGTAGAAGGTTTCGGTTAAATTAAGTAGAAAGACATTGTAAATATATATATATATATATATATTGTTAGAAATTAAGCATTCATTGAGAAAAATGAAAAAATTTACTTGCCAAAAAAAAAAAAAACCACAACTATTTAGTGGGAAAAAATTAAAACTTTATGTAAATTTTGTTGCCAGAACTTAGAAACTTCTCACGTTTATCCATCAGAACAGATGGAAATTATTCAACGTTTATTTTATTACTTTTGACATTATTAACATTTTCCCTGTTCATTTTTTGACCAAATCTTGTTTAAGGAACCCAAAAAAAAAAAAAAAAAACCATTTCCCCTAATTTTCCGTTCGTTTCATCATTTGTTTAAGGACTTTCATCTGGCAGGGATAAGGAGCATTCAGATTTTAAACAAAGCTTTTGCAAGAAAAGACCAGCCAGGTAAAGAACAAGTTGAACAACCAATTAATGTAAGTGCCTGAAAGTTGGAAAACCCCTAGTAAAAAAATATCTGCATTCAACTACGAGCAAAGAAGCAATCTCCAAATTAATAGGACTTACATGCTTTAATCCTTCACTCAAATGGTTCACTTCCTGTGATATATGACACTTAAGTGAATACACTGATTCTGCTTCCGAACTTTCCTCTCCACTTTCCTGACAATGTACTCTAGCATCATAAAATCACCATCATCAGCACATTAACAATACATAATTTCAAGAATATTACATTGCAATTTTTCGTTTTTTCAAGAAAAAAACCAAAAAATCAATGGCAATGTTGAGTGTGTGTTTGGTGAGGAGATTGCCATGAAATATGGTTTTTACTACAAGGTAAGCCACAAAACAATACAGTGATGACAAACTGGTGCTTCTTATCAATAATAAACTAACTACAAGCAGAGGGACATCTTAACACATTTCCACCTGTGATTAAGCAAACATAAGCTCATGAATATAATCAAGGTCATTGAATAGGTGCAGAGGAGAATAGGAAAGGAAGATAAATAATGATTAATGTAAACTCTATTACCACCACTTCATGGATTTTATTTCCGATATATTAAATAAATAACTAGCAGATGCCTTACCTGCTAACAAGATCAATGCCAAATAGGTCCTTTACAGCATCGGGGATTTCACTGCAAGTGAAGATGAAAATTTTTTCTCATCAAACTACACATTTCTTCCATGAAAGATGAAACAAAAACATAAGAATCCAAAAGCAGAGACAGACTAGCAAACACGTTGAGAAATCTCTCAGACAGCCTGAAAATAGCATGTAAACTAAACTAACCATGTTCCGAAAACTATCGAGTTCATGAGGAATTTCAAAGTATGGATTAGAAAATAACATTTATGCATACATTTTGAGTAGCCAAATGAAATTACAGAAAATCACTAAAAAAACAAGATGCAATTACCTGGAACCTGCTGACCTAAGGGACTGAGATAGAGTGTACAGAAGTTGTGTCCAACATTCTTCAGCATCCTTATAAAAATTAAGCTCCAATTAATACATTAACTTTAGATGGTAAAAAAAAAAAAAAAATATTAACTTTAAAGACGTAGTAGAATGCAATAAAAAACTTCAAAATATCAGATACTTGTTGCATGAATGTACTATTCTGCAGCTGGCCAAATTGAGGATATTTTTTCCGCAGCACCTGGGAACATGGGACAGTAAACACGTTAATTCCTAATCCCATGAATTAACAACCGTGATGACAAAAAAGTTCTAAAATTAAGTTATTAAGAAATCAAATTCTAAATTAATTACAACTAAACTTCAATATCTTATGATTATATATAAAGAAATGAAATGGAAGAGATACAAATTGATTTCGTAAATTCAACTTTTCACATGGACATCTACATCCAACGAAGAATGGAATTTCGATGTTAGCATCTGGTATACATCATCCTCGAGAAGATTGCCAGATTGGCCTAGTAAGTGGCTTCTAAAAAAGTTTTTGTATTCCCTTTGATTAGGATCCTTTTGCATATCTTTGGATGTTTCATTTAATCAACGAATAGCTTCTTAGTAAAAAAAAAAAAGTGGCTTCTTAAAAGGTATCATTCAATGAGAATATATAGATAAAGATAATCATAGAGAAATGGCTCGCCAGGGTGGTGTATGGAAGACAAAGCAAGAACACTTAGGAAATCACGCTTCCAAAACACTTCTGTGGCTCCTTTGGAAGGTAAAAATAATGAATGGCTCTTAAAAAGTAAGTTGAATTCTTATCAAATCGGATTGGCCTTTAGGTTGTTCTGACCCTTTTGGTTCACAGTAGTTATATCTTATTTCTTATACTGAAAGAGTAGCAAGATAATTACAGATAAATGACCATTGAATGAAATAGGAATACTAGTTTTCACCCCAACATATGAAAGGAACAAGTGCTTAAACAAGTGAATTTCAAGAATTTTTGTGAAAGCCACTAACCATCCAGAACTGCATAGGTGCCACTGCCTTGACACTTCTATCAAGCTCGCTGAATAAATCCCTGGTTGCAATAGTTAACATGTGTGAAGTTTGATCCACATCACTACGCCCAGCATTAGAGTACCTGATCCAAGCCAACAATTATATTTGTTGTTGCAGGAAGCTTCATGAATAATGCAAGTAGAAGAACTCACTTAATCAAAGCTGACTTAAGCTCAGGAACAGAATGCAAACACTGTAAAGTTGAATTCATGTAACACGTGTTTCCCAAATTAAACAAGCCAGCACTATGACCCTGAAACAGCAAAGCTTTGGATGTAAATCATGAATCATAGAAATAGTTCAGCACAAAATGTCCAATTAAACAAAGAACTGAAGAAACAAGAGGAAGATATATAGCAAAATCAGAATGAAAACATGACAAAATTACAAATATTTTTGCACAAGCGTCATACTGTGCGCCTAAGGGTTGGGAGCTGTGGTATTGGGTAGAGGCAACCTCATCTGAATTTAGTTGAAGAGATCTTTATCTAAGAAAGACACTGGATAGCATAAGCTTTTTGTGGATACCTTTGGGTATCATTTGGATGATTGTCACACTCTAATGACGGCTCTGAGCAAGCACCCAATGTCACCCCTTAAAGCCACCACTGGCCTCGCTACTTTTTGCTTGTTTTTTTGGTGGTCATTTGATGCTGAGAAGCCTAGTATTCCTTGTTCCCTCATCTTTACCACCTGTTGGATAAGAGATTACACTCGGTGGCCTTTGTTTTGGCTTCCTCTGATAGTTCTTACTTGACTTTTGGTTTTCATTATGCGCTTTCTAATTGCGAGGCCTTTCAGGTTGTTAGTCTTCTCTTCTCTATTATTTCTAACCAGATTTCATGTGTGGGGAGAAGGGATTCTAGATATTGGCTTTCAGAGCCCTTTGAGGGCTTTTCCAGTAGATTTTTTTCCCTTGAAATTTTTTGTGCCCTTTCTTCTCCCAAGTGTGCCTTTGCATTTTTCCTCTCTTTAGAAGGTTAAAATTCCTAAGAAAGTGAAACTTTTTGTCCAGAAAGTTTTGCATGGGAGAGTGAAGACTCAAGATTGTATTCAAAGGCTTTCCTCCATGATGTTGCAACCTCAATGGTGTGTCCTCTGTAAGAGATGGGAAGTGGGCCCTTGCATTTTCCTCTCTTAAGATGTAACAAGGAGGACTTGCACAATGACTTACAGGAAGCATAAACCTCCCTACCCACAATGCTCACAGTAGTAATTGTTTTCCTCGTTTACACAAAATTTGTTTCTTTTACCTCCCTTACCATCTCCCATCTTCCATCATCCTTTAACTTACCATGCTGGATGAAGAACGAAACGAGAGTTCTCTGCAGCGGTTTCATTATAGGTTTCTGAGTCTGCCAATATTCATAATATTTTCATTATTTATTGTTATAATCAAGGGCTTTACTTTTAGAGTCTTTTTTGTTCTTTTGGGTGATCTATTGAATTCCTTTTTCCTTGAGGTCCGGGTTCTTCATACTCTGTACTTGCATATATTTAAACTAAACTTCAACATTTGCTTATAAAAGAAAAATCTCATGATTCCATTATGATGGAAAAACACAAGTACAATGATAATCAGTGGCAACAGGTGAGGCGTCAATGCTAGATATGAGTCATAAGAATGGACCGACAAGATGTCAACTAATCCAGTCATAATTATGACAGAAAAAATATGTTGAATGCATGGGATAAGACAAACACGACCTTAGGTAAAAATGATGTCAGCATCAAAGGTAAAAGGTGGTAATATCCTGAGTACACAATACTAACAGTCCATCATTTGGAAACAAACTTACCTTCAAAAATATTTTCCAGTTATCGTCAACAATGATCAACCTAATTATATTAACTAAAGGAAACCATCTTTATTGGATAGGAGAACTAAAGGACACTACCAACCTAATTCTATCACTATCAGATGGGGACATGGATGCCATTATCTGACAATAATTTCTGAAAACGAATTCCTGCCACTTACAGAACATAATAAAAACCTTACCACTGCAATAACTTGTTCATCTTCAGGAAGATCTTCTATAAAGACAGGGCCCTTCTCTGGGGCCTTAACAATCTCATCTGCTGTGCCCATCATCATTAATTTTTGACCCTGCAAAAAAGAAGAAGCATGTAAATGGAACAACAAACTTGGAACCACAAAAATCTATCCGAAAGTTTTATAACATTAGTCATTACTATTAGGCTACCTCTTTTACTCCTACCGTTGACCAATCTGCATCATCCTGCTCAGTAAGAGAGTACAAGGATCAGATATTAGTAACCACTCTGGAAAAGCTCAAAAGTTTGATCAGAAATAAGAAATATGACATCGTTATTGTTGGTAATGAATGGGAATGAAGAAACAATAGTTCAACAACAAATTCATCATCCTCAAAAGAAACATAGAGAGATGTCAAGTAACCTTCAGTATACCACCCTTAACCATAATCTTCTGCCTTTCAGGAGGTACCCCTGTGAGTTCAAACAACTGGCCCTTGAAAACATATGGGGGCAGACTAGTGTCAATTTCAACATCACGGAACAGCTCTTTTTGCCACTTTATACTCACTATAAGATATCAATATCCATTCGTTAGAAAATAAAAGAATTCCAGCACAAGGGTAAGAATAAGATTTAAGTTAATATGAATTCTACAACTTCTAATTGGTTCTTCCAGCCAAACTTAAGTTGCTATTCAATCTTTGCCACTTCAAGAAGTTTCAAATTGTAATTGCTTTCCATGACATAATAAGGCAAGAAATTAAACTTGGCAGGGATGGGCAGTAGCAAAACCATATCCTTTCCTTCAACCATAACCACGAGCTACATCGACACACCCAGATTAAAAAAAAACGTACATCAATAACTACAATCCTGGCCATTGATAATTGCGATGTAAGAGAGGGGTGATCTCAAATGAGAAACAATGGCAAGAGAAAAATGAGGCAATGACAATCGCCCCAGAAAAGAAAACAATGAGCAAAAAACAATTGACAAGGCCCTTAGTGGTAGGAAGGCAAGATGGACATGGAAATTGTTCCAGATCATTGTCCGCGAGAAGATCGGCAAATCTGGGGTGGTTAAGAAGAAGGAATGAAAGCAAGTAAAAGATAAGTGAAACAGAGAAGGTGGTGTTCGAACCTTTAATCATGATTACAGGGTTCCCGACAGAGGTAGAAGAATGGGCGAAGAGGTTGAAGAAGAAGAAGAGTTGTCTTGGAGAGGCGGTAAAGCGGACCTCTGAATTTCTTGCTGATTCAACAAGCATAACAATTTGCCTCCCAACTCCATTCTTATATAAGATAGGTTCACATGTTTTTCTTATCAGACGGGTCCAATCTAGATATTTAATAAGTTAAATTATAAATTTTGCCTCTAAACTTTAGCCCTCTATTTAATCCTTAAATTCGAGTATTTAAATTTTTAATGTTGTCTAATAGACATATAAATTTTTATTTTTGAATCTAATATATAACTATTTTATTTGATATTTTTAAAATTCATAAATATACTAGATACAAAATTGAAAGATTATAGTTCCACCAAACAAATTTTTTTATTTATTTATATTTGAAATATCAACTAAAAAAAATATATTAGAGACCTATTAGACAATAAAATTCAAGAAGTTAGTGGACATTGTTAAAGTTTAGATACTTATTAAATACTCTGAAAGTTTATTGACCAAATATACATACACAAACTTAAAAGTTTAAGGGCTAAATTTGTAATTTAACTATTTGAAATTTAACCTATTTAAACTAATAACAATAACTATATTTCCTTTTTTTCTAAGAATAAAAACTATAAGATATATTACCTACTAACTTTTTCCTTTTTATTTCAACAAATGTGATGCTTGAATGGATAGAAAAAAAATAAAAAAAAAATACTATAGTTACTATCAATGTAGTATCTTCGACTGACCACTATTTTATCATTATTATTTTTTTATATCTTGGAGAGAAAGAAAAAAGAATGAGAAAATAAAGATTTTTTTAAAAATATTTTTTGAATAAACAGCTATCCAATTTTGAATGGTAGTTGATTGGAAGATATATTCTAAATAGATATTTTATTCCCAAGTTATATGAAAAACGATTGTTGAATTAAAAGGAAAAGAAAATCAAACTATTTTTCAAAATTTTTGTAGATAATTTTTTTCGGTTAATCAATTTCCATATATTATATATACAATCATCTTAACCTGAAAATTTTCAAGGCATTGGATTGGTTTTCTAGAATAGTTAATAAAAAGAGACTATCAAATACTCTTAAAGCTGCCTTTCTTTTATAATAATAATAAGAAGAACAAATTTCTCATATTTTAATAGAAGTTTTTTTTTTTTTTTTTTTTTTTGTTTGAAATCATATTTGAAGTGGGGGAAAAAGGTGAAATTATACTTTATGTAAAGCCTCACTATTGAATATAATCATGGCTTTTTAGATCACTTCTCATTTGTCTTGTTTTGAAAATGTAGTTCTCATTGTTTTTATTTTCAGTTGGATAAAGGGACTACCTTGATGTGAAGAAAGGACATTCCTTCATCAGAAAGGATTTGCAAAGTAGTGATAAATTTGGCTTTGTTATGTCTTCAATAAGAATCTTTCATTAAATAGTAAATGTAAAGAGAGAAATATATGGAAACAAAACATCACACTCATTAATTGGCTGCCTCCACTACCTTTCTTTCTAACCAAAACAAGGAAATGCAGACTTCCAAGATCATCAGTGCTCTCATTTCATCATAATAACTGAATAAAACAAAAAGTTGTATAACTGGAAAAAAATGTCATCCTGATTTCAACTAAGATTACAAGCCAAAATTTGATATCCATTCTTGTAATGAAGCAAATGAACTGATTTATAACTAAGGCCTTCTGGATGAGTGAGAGGATGAATCTGACTTCTCAGCTAGATAGTGCTCAAGCATGTCGTCCTCATCATCATCTGCCATTCAAGCAATGCAAAGGGATGATGATTTGGTATGGATTAATGCTAACAACTGAATGATTTAGTATTATTAACTGTTGATTAGATGAATGAGAGAGTAAAGCGAGAGCACCTTCAAAATCATCCTCATCAAAGTCAATATCTTCCTCGTCTTCTTCGTCAGATCCTTCAGTAACTGGGGCTGCGCCTTTCTGTCAAAAGAATGAGAAAGATATTAAGTTGAATGAAGCAGAAGCTCCAGCTAACTGGAGATTCGACATTATATGATATATCAACTGTGTCATAGGATGAAATAGTCAGTTGTTCAATATTTATGTTCTAGCAACAAAGAAAAAATACCGCAGAAGCTCTTCCACTCTCAAACCACTGCCTGCCAGTAAGTTTCTTTTCCTTAGGTGCAGTAAGAGCCGATTCGGGCATTATCCTGAAAGAAGTTCATATTTATTTATCAACAAAGAGAAAAGTTGAACGTAAAATATGACTTCTTTGAAACTAGTAAGATATAAATATAAATATGCTGATCAAATAACATGTGCAAAACGGGAGGGGAATGTTTGAAGTCCTTGTTATTAGCCACCCAGAGACAGACATAGAGGTGTTAGCTGCACCCTTTCGTAAGTCTTAACTAGCACCAATTTTATTACTATTATTATTATTATTATTATTTTTTGAAACTCAACTAGCACCCAAGTTCCCCAAAGAATTCCAAAAGACATTCCATCTTTATCTATAGAATTATCCAATAGAGCTGTTAAAAAGTACAACGTTAACGAAGAACTTTTTGTAGCCTGGTTGGGATCAGGACTAATAATAGGAAGTGCATATCAAAGTACTATTATTTATCAACTCACTTATTCTATATCATTTAGATGGTTTTTTATAAGTGGTGTGAACTACAAGTTCAGAACTTATGCAGGTTTGAAGATTACTTTTTGTGATCATTCTTTATCTCTTATTCTCAACAACCAGATCCCTTTTGGTAATTTTTTGTTTTTTGTAAATAGTTCAATGTATACAAGCTCCTTTCTGTTTAGGGCTTTCTCATTCTCCTTATTTTCCATTTGTAAAGCTTAGTCTCAATACGCCCTTGCATTTTCTTTTTTACTGTAATGTACATCCATTCGTCTCAATATCTCATTCCCACAAAGAGGAAGGGCAAAGATGATCCACAAAATTTGGGCCCGTGTCTTAGTGTTGGGCTAAGGACCAAAAGTCTCTAAGGCATTTTAGGAGTGCCAACCATAAAAGATCAAAGGCAGCCCCCCTCGCAATCTTCAGAAGGGTATCTGGAAAAAATCAAGTGAATAAAAAGGTGGTCCAAGCCCTCCGTTTGATGCTCCACCGAGAACGCATATAAAGAAGCCTGGAAAGACCTTCATATGTTTTTTCATTGCATATTGTTTTGCTCATAAAATTCCCACAGGTATCTGGCAAATAACAATATGCTCCACAAATGAAAGCAGTCTCTCTTCTCTCAAAAGAATCCTGCTGGCCTCTTAGCCATTTGAGTTTCTTCTCAAGTCCTACAAGGAAGCATTAGTCTTCCAAACACAGACTTACAGGAAGGTCCTTTGCCATCTACAAACTGCAAACTCACATATCAGCCACACCTAAAGTTAACACCCTATGGACTGCCTAAAAAAATCATACAGAGATCTGCTAATAGAACCTCCACAGTTTCCAGTGACCATAATCTGACATCCAGTCTATAGGAAGTAAAGCTACCTCCATTATAATTTATAACATTAGACAGAGCAATCCACTTCATTGCCATATCCTCGGTGATCCCCTCCTTCACTACATTAACATTGAGATTCATCCAGGAAAGGCATTGGATAACTTTAACCATGCTGGGATAGTCAACAGCATATGTTTTGGACACTACTAGCAAAACTACACCTGAGACTACCCTATCCTTCACAAGGACAATTATGGTCAAATTGTTGTTGTTGTTGTGTGTGTGTGTGTGTGTGTGTGGGGTGGGGTGGGTGGGGGGGGGAGAAAGCAAAAGCAAGAGATGAATAAATAAATTACTTGGCTCGTTCCAGTGCAATTTCTGCTTCAAATCTTTCCCTCCATGCTAAAAATGTGTCAAGGGTGACAGGTTCTCCATGTGGTACAATTACCTGCGAGATCAAAGAAGTAGAATGTAAATGAATTCATTCAAGTAATGTTCAACAGCACCATAAATATATAATAACGGCACAATAAAAAATTTATCAAGTAACTAGAGCTAGTATGACATTTTTTGTTAGCAATATGCTACAAACTTTTTTTTTAATATCCGTGAGTGTCTGGACTTACCCGCACCTCGACTAATCTCACGGGACAACCCGCCCAACATTTGGGTGTCAAGGAAACTCGTGGGATATTAATGCTTAGGTAGGTGGCCACTGACCACCATGGATTATGCTACAAACTTAGTTAAAAAGAAATATCACCATCTTGCAACAAGGAGCAAAGGCAGTAGCACAGTAGCCTTAATTAAACATATTACATAATATGGTGAGAACTCATCGATTCAAATTTAGTTTAAGTTGATTACTAAATGATTGTATAAAGCCTAAACCATCAATCATAGATTAGGGCATCATGTTGCTAAATATGAGGTGATGCATAACAATGGGGATTGACAGTTCGGTATCTGATGGTGAATTACACATTTTTCATCCATCTAGCACTCTTCATAGATTTTTTATAATTATGACCTTGTTTATATCATGGCTAATTGGGAATCTTGAAGGAGCACACCGTGGAAATCCCCTCTTTAAAGAGTTCACTGTTCAGTGTCCTCCATGTTCGAATGGGCTCAATAAGACCTTGGAGAACAATCCCCTCGTTGGTTTCAGCATCAGTAAAATTTCATCTAAAAAGTAGTTTCCACCGTTCCCATCTTCTTTGTATGATTTGACTTCATTAATATATTCTTTTGTCTCTTATAAAAAAAATCTCCACATGCAATAATGTCTGTAATACAGATGATCAAGAAGAAAACAATATATATATTTCTCCAAGTTGCTGTGCCCTGAGTAAAAGAAGTCATGAGGATCCAATCCTGCTTTCAGTTCTGAATGTTGGTATAGGTTGTTAAAGGATTTTGGAGTTTGAAGGTGTTTTCCTATTGATTTCACTCCAAATATCAATTTGTTCAGAAATAAAGCTACAGTCTTATAGACCAAGGCAGTGGAAGCTCTTCTTTGGGAAATAGGGTAGAAAGGAACAGAAGAATCTTTGAGGAAAAGAATAGGACAGCTTATATATGGAAATTTTCAAGTTTTTTGTTTCTACTTGCAGGATGTCCAAAGAAACTGGTATTTATGTAATGGCTTTTGTGATTTCATTTCTGTCAATTGAGAACCCTTTTTAAAAGCTCTTTGACGTTTTTGGAGGATGCTCATCTTCTTCTTTTGTACTTGAACAGCTGTTGATGTAAATTGTAAGGGTTTCTTATAAAAAGGAAAATTACAAGCAGCTACTAATATTATGGTCTCAGACACAGTAGCCCCTAAATAATTCTAGACACAGACTGCATTTCCAATCCAAAAGTATAATTAACTATGAATCACAAAAGTAACTGAAAGAAAATAGAGAATCTTTCTTTATTAAAAAAAAAGGGCAAAATACACTTTTGGTCCCTGAGGTTTGGAGTTGTTGTCTATTTGGTCCCTGAAGTTTAAAAACGAACACTTTAGTCCCTGAGGTTTGAAAAATACTTCTAAATGGTCCCTGAGTTAATTTGACCGTTAGTTGACTAACGGAAAAGTGAAGTGGCACATTTAATTAACAATTTTTATTAATTTTATATTATTTTTTTATTAGGTGGATATTTTTTTTTTCTTTTTTCTTCTCTCTCCTCTCTCCTCCCTTCTCCTTTCTTCCTCCCTCCACCCCTCCCTTGAAACTTTCCTCTTTGTTTATACACTGATCACACCCATCACAAGGAAGAAAAACAGTCAACTTATTATTATTTTTTATTTTAAAATTTTTTTATGCAATAGTTCCTTTGTGGGATTTTTGTTTTTTCACTCTATTCTTGGGATTTTTGGTTCTTCAACCTTTCTTTTCTTTCAGAAAAAGTCAAATAACAAATATGACATTTGAGAGAGAGAGAGGCATGGAAGAGAAAAAGATTTTAAAGATTTTTTTTTATTGAGTTTGAGAAAAGAAGATTTTTCTATATGCCTTATTTTCTTTGCTTTTGGTCTGCTTGCTTCCTTCTTGTTTTTCTTGCGATTGGAGATTTGAAAAATTAGGGTTTTGTTTCACAATGTTTTTTCCTATCTTCCTCTATGGGCTGATGGATGGATCGATTAAAGCTGAAGGAGTGAATTTTTTTGTTTTATTTTTTATTTCAAAAATTAGAGTTCATCCTTCTAGATCTTTTTTTTTTTTTTTTTTTTTTTGTAAAGAAGGTGAAGGGACGAGAGAAAGGAAAAGGGAAAGAGAAGAAAAAGAAAAAAGAAAAATATATCTAATTAAAAAAAATAGAAAAATTAGTAAAAAAATTTCCACCTCATTTAAAGTTTGTAACTCAACTTGCCATATCACTTTTTCGTTAGTCAACTAACGGTCAAATTAACTCAGTGACCATTTAGAAGTATTTTTCAAACCTCAGGGACTAAAGTGTTCGTTTTTAAACTTCAAGGACCAAATAGACAACAACCCCAAACTTCAGGGACCAAAAGTGCATTTTGCCCAAAAAAAAAAACTAATAATAGGAGATAAAAATAGAGATTCGTACATCTTCTTTTGCCCTCTCTTCTGCTTCAGCAATCTCAAGACTACTTTCTTGACCAAATCGCTCAGATAGCCAATCTTTAGATGATGTGACAAGTGTGTAGACCATAGCCATACCAAGATTTTCAGATGCCTGTCCAAATATACTAGACGTAAATGTCAGATATTCACGTATACCACATGGCACATTATCAAGATAACTATAAGTTTCTCATCATCCCAAAGTTTAGGGGTACAAATTGATATATTCCTTTTTTTTCCCTCTTTGGCATGAAACAAAACCTTCATTCGGAAAAAAAAAATGAAAGAATACAAGCATCAATGCTATTGATGTGTGATAGCTATTTTAATTAAGAAAAAACCTCTTGCTGAAGCTTTTCTCTCAAAATCTTTAGATCTTCTCCCGGGATTCCTCTAATACTAAACAACAAAAGCAACAGAGCCAAAAATCAATATATTAATATACTAAAGAATATAATATTTTTTAACCCAAATAACTAAAATTCTGTCTGATGGGGGTAGGCAAATTTGAAAACAAGGGTTTAATAAAAACAAAATTGTACTTCCTCTTTTTAGATATGTGTTTGGTAGTAGATTTAAAAATTGGATCCCAATTTAAACAATTGTTCAAGATGTGTTTGATATAATACATTTATAAATCATAAAACTAGTTGCAGTCCACTAAATATTAGGTTGAATATAAACTATTATTAATTAATTTATGAACATGTTTTAGGTTAAGAAGTTTGAATGATTATTATTTTACAATATCAAATAATTTATAATACATTATATACAAATAGTCTAATTTAACAAAAGTGAATTGGGTTTATAACATGAAATACAATATTTCATTTAAAGTTTTAAACTTTTTAACATAAATAGCCCTATTGACAAAGAGGTCTACCTGTCTTTGGAAATCTAAGAGCCCCAAAAGAATCAGTGTGCTGATATGGATTCTGTTTTTTGGATCCCTAAATTGTTCGGCTACTTTACAACATAAGCCTAAGGACCAAAGTTTATCCCCATCTATCTGCCCATTGTGTTAAGAAAATGGAGAAGACCTGCAACATTTATTGTTTAATTGTTTCTACACAAGCAAGTGTTGGTGGAAGTTATTTTCCTACTTCAATTTATCTTGGGTTTTTGGGCAATCAATTCGGGACAATATGTCTCAAATTTTGGTTGGCCCTTTACTTTCTTTTAAAGCCTAGATTCTTTGGTCAAATGCAATTAAATCTTTAATTTCAGAAATTTGGTTTAAACGAAATCAGTGAGTTTTTCATGATAAGCCCTCAGATTGGATAGATCGTTTGGGTTCCGCTCATCTACTAGCATCTTCGTGGAGTACTCAATCAAAGCCTTTCACTGATTACTCTAAGCAGGATATTTGTCTCAATTGGAGTGCTTTAATTTTCTCTAATGTAACCATGTATTTAAGACACTTTAAATCTCTTAAGTGGGTTTATTTTGTATAGGGATGTGATGAAGGTGCTATGGATGTGTCAACCTAATTAGGATATCCAGTGCACCTACCTAATTAGAATATCCGGTGCACCTACTCATCCTAAGATTCTATGATAGTGTATCCTTTTCTCTTTTATTTAATTGTAATTTGAGTATTAGCCTCTTTTCATTTCATCAATGAAAAGTTATGTTTATGTTAAAAAAAAAAAAACTTTTTAATATAAATATGTATTTAAAATTTTTAAATTCAAAATTTGGATACAATAAAAACATAAAAAATGTTGTTTTCAAAATTTGCAACGTTTGGATCACAGAGTTTGAAAACAATTTTGAAAAATGCATCTATCAAACCCATATTCACTAAATCCAGAGAATCTGAAAACATAAAACTAAAACTAAATTGCCTACCAAACAACCCCTGATGTGTCACCTGAATGAGTCAGGAAATCAAGATCCACAACCTAACTAGGAAACATAGATGTATTTTTTCTGTTTATTTCCAATGATTGAAGTAAAGGATACTTAGGATTCACATAAATATTTACATGCATAGTATAACTATACAACCTTTTCACATTCAAAAGTGGAGGTTCATCAGGATATTTCTCTGTATGTGAGAAAATCAGACCCAGCTGAACTGCACAAAAGTTTGGGGCAAGAGCTTACTACCACATAAATTATTGATCCAATATTAGGACAGTAAGAAAATAGTTTAACCTCTAGGTGTAACTATTAGCAAGGCAACTTAAGTAAGAATAACCTGGCATATTTGTTGATTCATCTGCCTCATCATCCTATTGGAAACGACAAAGGTAATGAACATAAGATCATAAAGTATAGTAGGTCAACTTTCTTTGCTGACAATCATGCAAGCAAGCAAATAACTCTAAACTATAATAGGTCCTAATCTTTCATAAGAAAATATCTCTAAAACCACAAAGCAAATTGATAACTATTAAATCAAGGGTAGAATTAATGTAATAAGACTCAAATTAACTGATTCTCACCAATGGCCACTATAAAAGATTTACCATAATATTTGAAATATGGTTGAACTGCTTCAAGGAATTCAAAATTCTCGTTCCAAAGGTTCTAGTTTGAATTAAATCTTAAATTGAATCCAAAGTCTTAAATAACCAAGAAATAATAGAACTCAATCTATTTGTACCTATACTAAAGCTAAGTTGTTCACAGTGAGTAGATATATCCAAAATTTTCAACCATTGTGCTCCCCCTATCTTCCTCCCTTCTTTAAAGAGGAAAAGAGAGTCGGCACAATTATAATATCCTGTTCATTTCATAATCTAGCATATAACTTATCATAAGTACTAAGTAGGATGCTTTTGCCTACCATGCAGCAAATGTAGAACAGGTGGAAAACAGAGACACACGTACCTGTGGAGACAGTGTTATTTGAAAGCATCTACCAGAAGTGTTTAGGCCACTCTCACTTGAGTGAATTTCTGAAATGGAATACAGACAGAAAAGGGCACCTGACATGTTAGAAGGAACAAAGGGCAGCGAAGCACTTGAATTCTAAGAGACAAATGTGTCACAAACCTTTGAACTCATCCATAAGTATAGCTTCCAATGCTTCAATCTCCATCTCCTGCTCCTGTGCATAGTCTACAAGCCGAATAGAACGCAAACAGTTGAAATTGATGGAGACAATGAAAAATCCCGACAAAATATCTTCCACCATATAGGCGCGCACTCACACATCAATTCAGTACATATTGAAGTATAGGATTGTATATTATCCAATCACACCCACGTTAATCAAGTCGCGTAATCTTATTGCATTACTTTGAGCACATTAACAAGTTTATTTTTTATTTTATCCAAAAATAGGAATAATTTCGTCAAAGCAAAATATAAAGGCACTGTGCTAATAAAGACCTATAAATTCAACTTCTGCTGGTGATCATAGGCAGAGTGCAATATATGTTGGCGATCACACGCACTTTGTCAAAGCAAAATATGAAGGCACTGTACTACAAAGTACATGCTGGTGATCGGGCTTCTAGACTTCTGCTGTCTCCATCGAAATCCCCATGCTCTCGCCCAGCCCATTTTGTGAGACAATTTCAATAAGTCTATCGACCACGAGAGAAAAGTACAAAAGAAAAAAACACTTCTTTCATGAAGCCCACATCACAAAACTTTCACGATTTGAAAAACATTGAATCGCAGCTGGTCGAAATCGTTAACATACCCATCATAAAGCAACATACTAGCAGTAGCCAGATGAGTAAATATAGCAAGAACCCATAGACAATTATATGATCAGGTGAAAAATACTAGCAGAAGTCAGAGCTTAAGGACAGACGAGAGGAAAGGATCCGTATTCTGATAAAGGAAGGCTGCATAAAACACTTCAAAATTTCCTTAGCATTAAGGTGAATCTGAAAGTAGGTGGATAAGGGAAATTACGTACCAGTCATGGCTGCTATAATTGGATTCCGCTTACTCCTCTTCCTGGCGTCGCTGAGATGCAATCACAGTCACTGTGCTAATGAAGACCTAAAAATTACTACTCAGCAGTCAGCATAAGGAAGTCCTTCAGCACTTTCCCTATGGGATTTGGTAAAGAAAACCAAATATAATGGATTGAGAGAAAATTTTGTGGGAATCTGTTCGAGTTTGAGGGGGAAAATGCCGGAAGAAAAAGGGAAAATAAGACAGAGGAAATAAACTAAAAAAACCCCTGTTGCCCTTGTTTTTATTTAACCCTTCTCTCTCTCTCTCTCTCTCTCTCTCTCTCTCTCTCTCTCGCCGAATAGTTTTGATTTTTGAATAAAATTTTATTTACTACCCACCCTTTATCGCTCTTCACAGAAACCCTCTCTCTTCCCCCAACAAAAGGTTGGTTTTTGATCCGAACTCACATCTCTCTCACACCTGGCTTGGACACCCTTTACACCACATACAAGCTTCTTCAAAGAAAACCCCATAAAAATAAATGGATTTCAACAGAAAAATCATATCAAAAACACTGAAATATTTCGCAGTAATGTTGAGAAAGACTCTTAAATCTTGGAGCTCGTTGTAGATCTCTGTTTTTCCCTTAAACCCTTTCATCCTGGTCTTCCACTGCCGCTTCCAACCGCTTTTCCTTTCCCTTTGAAGCTTAAATTTCGGGTTGTTTCTCTCTGACGCATGCAAGTATGCATTTCTCTTTAATCCCGTTATTCCCAGGGGTTTCTCTTTATTAGTGCTGTATGCATTTGTCGGTGAAAGCAAGGTTTTTTACGGTTTTAATTACTGCTGATTCCCCTTCAAGATGAGCAGCTAAGGGTTGTTCATTCGAGGAATTTTTCCCCTGGTCTTTGGGTTCTAGGGGTTTTGGAGATGGGAAGTTCTAGCGAGGCCAAGGGTATCGATTCATCGGTTGGAGGGTTAGTTTGGGTCCGCCGCCGAAATGGGTCGTGGTGGCCGGGCAAGATTTTGGGCCTCGATGAATTGTCGGAGAGTTGTTTGGTTTCTCCGAGATCCGGTACGCCGGTGAAACTTCTAGGTCGCGAAGACGCAAGCATGTAATTGCTTCTTGTTATTGGTTCATTTTAAGTTCTGCTTTTCACTGATTTGGTTTATGTGGATTGTACTATCTCCTTGTTTCTGTGTCTATGTCGCCATTTGCGATTCCTTTGCGTTTACTGGTTTACCCTTCTCGTTCTACATGGTTGTGTATTATGTTTGATTTCTGTGTGATTCTCACTTTGCTGTTCTTTGAAGCTAAACGTTGACATTTGTGGCTGTTTGCTTTTCGCTTAACATTGATTGCATAAATGCTTTTTGGTGGCTTATAGCTATTAGCTAGAGTTTTGGTCTCTGGAAAACATGAGTTTTTTTCATTGCAGTTGCACCTACCTCTTTGTGTTTATCCAGATTTCCCCCTGTTCTCTATTTTTTTTAATCTTTAGCGCCTCGTTTTGTTTCTGTTTGAGGTTTTTCATTCTTTTGTGACAATACTCTTACTCTTGTTGGTTTAGTGACTGGTACAACCTTGAGAAATCTAAGAGGGTGAAGGCATTCCGATGTGGAGAATATGATGAATGCATTGAGAAGGCAAAAGCTTCTGCAGCGAACGCTTGTAAGAAGGCTGTGAAATATGCCCGGAGGGAAGATGCAATTCTACATGCTCTTGAGCTTGAGAGTGCCCTTTTAGGCAAGGATCAGTTGGACTTTAGCTATAGGACTCAGAAAAATGCTTCAGATGGCGAGCATGGCGTCTTAGCCAGTGAGTCTCCTCCTGTGTCTGATTCTTGTGAAGAAGGGGAAGAGGAAGAAGAAGGAGAAAAAGAAGAGGAAGAGGAAGAGGAAGAGGAGGAAGAAGCGGAAGAGGAAGAAGAAGAAGAAGAAGAAGAAGAAGAAGAAGCCATCATGTCCGATGATGTGAGTAATTTGGAAGATGCTTGTCCAAAAAAGAGTAATTCTGAAGATAATTGTCCAAAAAAGAGTAATTCTGAAATGAGCTCTGATTCAGCCCCTGAAATGTCTCATTCAGATATTCCTTCAGAAGAAATTAATCATGCCAGTTCCTCGAAGGTGCTATCTGAACACAGGAGGAGGACACCAAATGATTCAGAGGATGATGGAACAGAGGGTGTTAAGCGTATGAGAGGACTTGAAGATTTGGGTATCGGTTCATTGGCAAATGGGAAGTCCCATGCTGGAGAGCAACTTGAAATAGTTCAGCAAGAGGATGCTTCGCACTGTGATGTGAATACTGGGAACTGTGTGACTAATGGAAATCCTCCAAAGATCATTCATATGTATTCTTCATCCTTGAGAAGAAAGAGATCACCAGTGGCAACTGTGCAGGAATTCTTGAAAAGGAAAAATCGTCGTCGGCCATTGACGAAGGTCCTGGAGAGCACAGCAATGGTATCTGTTCCAGTGATTTGTGATCAGCTTCCTAGTACATGTAGTTCTACCCTATGGGGATCATCTGATGGTAAAATTTCCGAATTAGATACTGAGTCAAAGAGAAGTAATTCTTTAGCAACTATCAATAGTTCAGACGGCAATGGCACTGCAGTTTCTTGTGACAATGAAGCCTCTTTAAATGCTTCTGAAGTTTCTCGGATTAATTCTAAGGCAAAGGAAATTGAAGTCTCCAGTATATCTGAGTTCCCTGAGAATAACACTTCGGACAAGCTATTTGATGTGCCATTTTTTAGAGACGAGAAGCACGCTGCTGGTATGCTTGAAGTGAACAGTTATGAATTTTTAAGATACATTCTCTCTAGTATGTGTAGGTTCCCCTTTTATGTTGTTTAACTGATGAAATTAGAGTTTTTAGCTTATGTACATTTCTGCTCTACCTTGATTTTAGTTTATGGGATAATACTCCTTGCCTCCTGGTTCATGCTGCCTGTTATTTATCTGTGACTATGGCATCGTTTATACCAACCTTGTTTTTCCTTCATGTATCTTTTTAGAATCAACTTTTTGGTTCATTTGACATTTTTATTAGCGATGCTGAATTGCTTTCTGTCAAGCTGTTCTGCTGTGGCATAGATTGGAAAGTTTTTAGTTTGCTTTTGGATGATATTGTTCTGATTTTTGTTCCCCAACTGTCAGGTTTTTCTCCTACGAAACCCTCTTCGTCATCTGGTAGGTCTACTGTCGGTGCTTTAGGAAAGCAGTCCAGTCGAAGTACTCCAGCTGCATCTTTGGAAAAAGAGGCAACGAAGGAACCTGGTTCTTCAACTACAGCTGCCACTCGTAATGATAATACTAACCAAAAGATTGAGAGAGATACTTCAAGGTGGCAGTTAAAAGGAAAGAGGAAATCGAGGCATTTAAGTAACTACAGAAAACAAGATTCAAAAAATTCCTTGGATGTGGATGATGCATCTGATGCTTGCTTGGCAGGTAATGTAGATTGCAACAACGTTGGTAGATCCCCCTCTGCAAATGATTGTAACCTACTAGCTAAGTCCAAAAAATTTGCCGAAAGTCAGGTGGATGGACTCTGTGAATGGAGTAAACAAGTATCTTACAGGAAACCCCATGCAAGTGAACTGAAAACTGAGGTGAAACAATTACTTGATGACCCTCTAGTACCTCAAAAATTGCTTCCTTATCGCCAATCCCGGTTTACTGTTCATTCTCGATATCAGATGCCGGAATTTTATGTTAGAAATTATGGAGCTAATTCCCTATTATATGATGTTGAGCTTGAGGTGAAAGCCAGCTATAGGCCTCAGCATGTTCCATTGGTTTCTCTGATGAGCAAATTGAATGGTAAAGCCATAGTTGGTCATCCTCACACAGTTGAAATTGTGGATGATGGGCACTGTGATTTCTTGTTGAGCAGAGCAGATACTGAACCGGAAGGCGATGAACACCGTTATGCGACAGTCAAGCACACTGCACCTGCAAGAACTCAAGCCAAACAGTCCAAACAGTTGCCATCCCAACCTTGTTTCTCACCCAGCAAACCGAGAGTGAAGAAATCCGGTCATTTATGTAAAAAGATCCGCAAACTATCTTCACTGACTGGTAATCGACACCAAAATCAGCCGAAACGAATGGTACAGAAGTCTAGTGATCATGTCATCACCTGCATCCCCCTTAAAGTAGTGTTCAGTCGGATAAACGAAGCAGTGAGCGGTTTAGCCAGACCTTCACACCATGCCTTGACATAAGTCATCCCATGAATTAGGTTTGTTCTTTGACAACTTGCTTGAATTTTACAAGTTGCACAACCTAGACAATGTTGATTTAGACTTGTGGTATGCATACAGCAGCATTCAACATTAAGGTAGATTGATAGAATCAACTGTACAAGTTCTTTGACATTTTGATATTGTAGAGAGGAAGTGTTAGGACTGGAGTAGGAAGCCTGGTTTCTGTTAGCTCTGTATATATGTAAAAGTTGTAAAGATGGTGATTGGAATCATCTGGTGTTTGGTACTATTGTTGACCTCATTTACTTAGTTTTTCTTAGTCCAAGAGTCAATAACTTCCATTCCCATTGTAATGCATGTAAACAATATTGTCACTAATTTATCCTGAGTAAACTTCTAAATTTGTTCTTTAGCTTCCCAATTTTCTGATTCAGTTGATCAACTGGAGTAGGGCTAAGGGTGATTGAGTTTCAAAATGCTTAAAAATGCTTCTTTTTAAACACTTCTTGCGTGTCGACGTGCTTGCTTATGCTTTGCTCACTTCGTGGGAGTCTCAACCCACTCTCTTATAGTAGGGTTGAGACATTCTCCCCCACTTAAACTGTCATCGTCTTCAATGACACACCTAAGGATGCAATCTGTTTTAGGATTGCAACACTAAAAAGTCAATTCTAACCAGCTTTATATGTGATTTGTTTTTAAATCCATCATCTTATTTTTCATAAATCTTACCATAAACCTACCATAATATGGTAAATATGTTTTTCGTACTAATGACTCATCAATCAATATGAAATTAGCGAAATAGAACATCGTACATGTGGATTGGAATTGCACTTTTGCTCTTGTTCCTTGGGATTTAGGTTTTTCCATTATTAACTCTATTTTCCTTTGCTCTTTTTATTAAAAAAGAGCGATAGTGCAAGAGAGTAAGGTTCAAAAGTAAGGATGTATAGTAGCAAGAATGGGAGTCGAGAGTACACGGTGACACAATTAGATCATTTCAGTAATTTTAATTGAATCTTGAATTTGAAAAGGTGGGTTAGAATAGATATTGGGCTCAAATTTTGGTTCAACTTTAGTATTAGTTGAAAGTTCAATGGGGTTGTAAATCTCTTCCTCGAAGATTCCTTTTGATTCCTATAAGATCATCCAAACTTTAAAAAAATGAATTAATATTTTAGTAACTTATTTTCAACAAACTAATAAAATGTTTGCCGTTACATAAAATGAGTTGAAATTAATTTTAAAAGGTAAAAATACAAGTTTACTTTTATTACCATCAAACATAGCAGGGCAGGGTATGCAACCCAGTTACGAAAATTAAGAAGAGATGGAATTAAGACTTTTTCAAGAGTCAAAGAAAAAGGCAATTGAAAATTGTGCGAGATTTAATCCTCTGACAGTAGCATATGTGCATGTCTTAATTAGCTATCTCTTTTGAATAGGCTAATTTTGAGACGACAAGCTTAAAATACTTACGACCATCGATGACCGAATCATGTAATGCAATCAAAGTAAAAATAAAGTCATTTCACTTTTTTGAGAAAGTAAACTACGCCTTTTTAAGCTTTTAATAACCAGATAAGTTCTATGACAAACTACCACCTTCACTTCATCCCCCTTACGGCCTTCCCTTCTAGCCTTTTGATAAGGGATGTGTAGCATTGGCCCCAGAGGTACACCAATGGCTCTGTAATAAACAATGACTTTCGCTTATTTAAATCTGCACAACTAATCTCAAACCTTGATTAATTTAATCAATCTTCTTTTCTATAGAAATAGTCAAAGTTGAATTTCCAAACTTCCATGCTTCCAAAGTTTCACCTGGTTACAGGTAGAAAGATAAAGGGCTAACAATTTTGATAATAATGGTAAACATAACGGTAACTTCTCATATCATTTCTCACCAGACAATGGTGAAATTTATATAGACAATGAAACAGAGCTGAGATCACTAGAACAAATCAACAAGCTATGCAAACCCAAGGCTTCTTTACAAAGAAACAGCATATTTTGAATGTTCAAAGTCAAAGGAAGTGCCTTTACAACACGCATTTGGGAAGCATCTGTTGCTTGTCCTAGTTGCCATCTCTGCCATATAAATATGACCCAAAACCAGATTGTCTCTACGGTTGTGCCAAATCATTGGCTGCTAGACGAGCAGCCAAGAAAAAAAGACCATGTCTGTAAAGAAGTCTCTCTCTCTAACAAAGGCCGAGGAGGCCAAGCGCATCGAAAGGCATGATGCTGCCAGAAAGCGCAGGAGATCTTTTGATCTCTGTTTTTCGTACCCAGAGCTACCAATGGAACGTGGAAAGTCTTTGAAAGATATGGATTCAGCAAAGTTGAAGACTGGAATCAAGAAATGGGCTAAAGCCGTGGTGACTTATGCCCGCACAGTAAGCAATCGCTTTGGAAGCTGGCGTCACTAATTGAACCAGATGAAGTTTCCATGGAATTTGATGAATTTGACTACATTAGAATGACTCAATTTCTCTCTTCAACTTGAGGTTTGTTTTGTGTGAGAAGACCTTTGGAAGCAAAGTAGTTTCAATGGTGATGGGTGCACGTTTTTTTGAGTCATTGCTTGAGGGCTTATGGCTTTCATGAAGAAAATGGATCAGAATGCGACTAGTTTGTATTGTGTCATGAAAGCTGAAGATAAAAAACAATGTACATACTCTACTTTTTTGTTCCTTCTCCGTCTGAAATAAAATGCACCTTCAGCTTTTTCTTGAGGAATAAAGTGAGATTCTCTTTGATAAATGAACGATCACGGAAACAATACAGTACTAAAGTGATTCCCTGTGTGCAATGAATGATCTTATCTCTCTATTCTTTTCCTCCCTTCATCCATTGAAAGAGGAAATGGTCAAATGGGTTTAGAAAATCAAACCCAAAAAAATTATCCACCAGTACGTGTGAATGTTCCAAACAAGAAAACCACCCAAAAAAAAATAAAAAAAATAAAAAGAGAAAAAGAAATAGAAAAAGAAACACAAGGTGGTGGTGGAGAAAATACATCTATAACCAAAAAAAATTAAAAAAAATTGAACACCTCGTGTAAAATCAGAGACTTCTATGATATTCATCTATAATTCTATATGCTCTATAGCAAAGGATGGAAAGTGGGAAGATAATGTGCTTTATCAATACCTTCCTCTTTCTACTCAGTTTTCTTTACATAGTTTAGAGCTTTTTCTCCACCTGATATGCTTCTTAACAATTGTTTTGAACAGATGTCCTGTGCCTGCGTGGCTTTCTTCACACGGTTGGCTTTTACCCATGCAGGCTCCTGCCAATGAAAACAAAGTTTCATCATCTTTAGCACCTTTTAGTTTTAGGGAATGTATGGTATAAGATTTGAAGTCCTAAATTATCCGGGATTGCCAAAAGTTTGATTCTCACTTTTTTCATAGGAAAGGCCCAAAAAGGTTAAAAGTGGGAGAGTTAATTTTACCTCGGGTACTAAACGAGAGAAGCCAAACTTGAGCAGCAGGAGAACATGTTCCATAACTAGGATGGCGGCAAGTCCAGGTTCAATCTTCCATTTCCCTTCCTGATCATATAACCATACTAGAAGTGCGCAGTTGGTGCATATGGACATCACTATCAGAAACTACAATTTTAAGTGGTTTGCCACTTTGTTAGACATAGGTATAATATTAAATACAAAACTTCCACCATAGTGAGAAAATTTTAATTTAATTTAAGGAAAATTTTCACAAATAAAAAAATGTCAAACTATTTATAGAAAATAACAAAAAAAACACTAATAAACATTGATAGACGTCTATCAGCAACTATCAGTGATAAGACTTTTATCATTTCTATCACAACTATCTAAAAATTTTGCTATTTTCTGTAAATAGTTTTCCTTATTTTTCTATTTTTAAAAATTCTCCTTAATTTAATTTAATATATATATATATATATGAAAAAACTTGTTAAAAAAAGGGAGTTCCATCTACGGGGTAAAGCAACGAATGGATACAGAGAGACTTTTAATGCTATTTAACGAGTTTGTCCTCTTTAGGGATGTTATGACCGCCTTCCAAATGATAGGCAGCCTGTTCTATGTATGAATCACATCAGTCATTACCATGTGCTTAAATAAACCTGAACCTAAAATTTCAAGGGTTCTACACTTCTACCACATTGTTGAGCAAAATTCAGCGAATGAGTAGTTTTTGAGAAACTCAATCTTTAAAGATGCAGATACAGTAATTGTTAAATCCAAAACAGTAGTACCTGAAAAATGTTGAGCCAAGCACCAATTGTCGTTGCTGCACGGGGAAAGGGTCTTTTGTACATAGCCAGCAGTTTCAGCGCATCTGTTCTTATTTCTGTGATGTTGTTCTGCATAAAGAAGTCGGAAGACTGTCCTAAGTAAATAGGAAATAAACGGCATTGGTAAAGCAAACCAAATACAATGAAATCAAAAAAAGAATTTACCAATGCAGCAAATACAAATGCAAGAGGGAATGCACAAGCAAACATCATTATCATTCCGAACTGCAATGCTAACTCCAAACAATCTGCATTCAGTGTTGGAGTTGTCAGTTAGATTTAAAAAGGGGAAACAGTAACAGAAGTCCTTGAACAATGAACACAAATTTCTAAACACATGCTCGCACACGGCACACACACATATTAAGAGCTTCTGAGAAAAAGCCAGATCTGACATCTCTTTCTTTGACTCTATACTCCAATATAAGCTTTCTTGTTCATTTGTAACAGTAATTTTCAACCAAAAAAAAAAAAGTCCCTTAGACCAAACGATTTTAGCTTTGCCACTAGGGGAAAACCAATCAAAACTGAGCAGAAAATCTCAAGTGCAAGAAGGAAAATGCCAAGAAAGGGTTCAAAGAAGGAACCCTAACTTCCCTCAGAAAGCCAAAGAAACATATATAAAGCCTCAAAAGTTACAAACTGAAGAAACTGAATATAATGTATGTGATTAGGAAATGACATAACGATACTGCTTGTTTCAAAGATTTGCATTTAGCTTATTACCATCAAAGAGCCCATCTTCTAGCTCAACACCAATGCTTGCAGAATAAGAAGGTTTCAGATATTCTTTCTCTGCCCGAGAAGTGAACTGGATCTTCCCTTGAGATGATCCTTTTTCACGTCTTTTCTTGCTCCTTTACACCAGAAGGATCAGTAGGCCGAGCCCAGTTATATGAAAAAGTAAGCCTGAGCATGCCCACAATGTAACAAAGTCCAGAAATTATTGGACAAAATGGGAGTGCTTACCGAACTTTGTATTTTCTATAGCTGTACTTGAGATAGGGTAAAGAATTTTCCAACAAGTTTTCCAACACCTGAACAACAATTTCAAATTCAAAGCATGTTATGGTCAGAAATAATGAAGAATAAAGCTCAATACTTGGTGAAGAGTTAAAAAGTTTAATCATTCTTTCACCTCAGATATAAGGAGGCGCTGTATTAAAACTTGACGAAGCGTGGTCAAGTTACGGTGCAAAAGGGCATGGTAGAAGACTCCAATATAGGATTGCATAAAATAAAGTCCAAAAATCTGCAGGAAAACCCATTTAAGGGAACTAAAGCTATGGGATGATGAGAACAATGAACAAACAATGACCCTTTACCTTGTAGACCAAACTATCAGCCCTTTTTTCATTGTTTTCATAGTTTTCACAGTTAATGAGCTTCATGGACATCTTAGCTCCCAATCGTGTGAAATATTGAATCGCAAAAAGGTACAAGACAGTCAACCCAAACCTGAAACCAAAATTATATATATAAATACTGAAAGGTATGTTCCCAAACAATTTTATATAGTTACCAAGAGATAGTACATACAGTACTAAATTATTGCTGCCAAAAATAGACAGAAAATGTGAAGAACAATATTACGCCATAGTTTAGATGGTTTATCTGAAGCTATGTACATATAACTTGTTTTGTGATTGATGTAAAGTTAGAACTGCTAAATGATTATTGACAAAATGACCAACTGAATTTGAAACCATAGTTTATATGGTTACAGTCTTTAATTCCAAGCATACTGATGCAAAAATGCCTGATGTGTCATTTTAGAAGAAGCTATAATCAGGAATGGAGATTCTCAATGTAAAGATCGTGGAAATTTTACTTGGTTTGCAGAATTAGTAAAGAAAATGATGACTGTTTATGGATTCATTTCAAATTGATCAAATGCCTTTGCTTAAAAACTGCAACGGCTGAGAGGGCAAGAAAAAAATGCTCAATATAGAATGATCCAAAATGTTTGATAAAGTATATCATGAGTTCAAGTGCATGCAATATTTAAAGATATCTAGTGTTCTTACTTGATGACATCCGACTGAATAACCTCGTAACAATGAGCATATGCTAACTCAAATGGCAACTGGAGGCATATAATGCTCAAGATGACAATTGCATCATTTCTGAATCGCCTAAGGCGACCAAACCACTCAATTCTTTGAAACGCTTCCTTCTCTTTTCTTTTATCCATTTCCTGGTTTTTTATGAGCTCTACAGGTATCTGCAGGGAGCTACAGTCCACACCTGAAAGTCTATAACCTGGATCACCTCCAAATGTATAATTGATCTGCCATCTTTACAGCAAGTGTTGGGAGAAATGAATGAGTGATATGACAAAAGATGGACAAGAAAGGAAGTGACCATAACGGCATATGCAGATTCACACGTATTTATGCTTTAAGACCAAGGTACCTGGCTATAAGGGCAGAGTTTTTCCGTCTCCAGAACTGGGAAAACATGATAGCCCATATAATAATGCTTATAAAGAAAATGGGGAGGACCAGTAACCGCAAGGACCTGTAGACAAGATGAGCAACATGCTGTTTATTTTTATGTAAATTGGGAATGGTTGCACAAGTTAAAAAGAGCTGATGACCCTGCAGCTAATTGATAGAGTGGCTCACCCGAATTCAACTAACTGTAGTATAAGCCCAAGTGCAGCTGGAAATAGCATCCATCTTGTATACATTCCAAGGAATGCAAAGTAGAGTGCAATCTGCAAAAAGTTAATTCTCTTGCATGTCAGTCAAAATGCACATCAGAATGATTAGCTGCTATGAAATAAAATTATAGTTGAACTGTTGAAGTACCTTTGCACCAAAATATGAATAAACCTCATCAATAGGCTGGCCGGTGAAGTCCCACCAGTTAAGTGCCCAATTTCCGAGGAGCTTCTTCCTCATTATTTCATCTATAAAATAGCTATCTTATTTCCTCAGAATATATGACACAGAGCTGCAAAATTTTAGGGAAGTCAAGGAAATAATACCATGCAGAGGAAATATCTGTTTAACAATTTTCTTGGATTCCAATGTACGGATTAAACTCTCCCCAACCTTCCACTGAAATTCTTCTTCATCACATTTAAGAGTTACAGCTGACTGACTCTCATTTACCTGTAAAATGAAATACCTTATATCTAGCAATGTAGAGGTACAGCATACGCTAGGATATAGTCTACAATCAGGTGCCTAATCATAGGTTCAAATTCAAAATAATTACTGGCTTGTTTTCACATTTGCAGTTTTTAATAATGAACAATAAAATAAACATTTGATACTTGGCCCCATTATACACATGAAAGCAATAGGTAGACAGATGAAATTATTAAACCACCAAAGCAACTTTTTCCATATGAGAAGTCACTCAAAATACTAAATCTTTTGAAAATAGATTGCTCTAAGAAAAACATTGAAATAGCAGTGTGGTTAATATCCTTTCAACAATAGTGTAGTTGATAGAATATGTGGATGGGGAAAAAAACCTTGTGCCGTGTGAGAAGTCACTTACAATCCCATATATCAAGTGATGGTAGCAACGAAATCGCTCACACCAACTGAAGAGTGCACCATCAGGCTGCCTCACAAAAGCATCAACCTCGTCCAATTCAAAAAGCAAATCCATACCTTGTATCCAGATGGCACCATAACCAATGCAGAAAAACAAAAACACAACCTTTTCAAAACATCTTATGGAGAAGGCCAATGGAGAAAGGACGACAAGAATCGAACATGGGGTTTGCTAAAGAAAGTCGAGCTTACCAATATGAGTCCTCTTCTTCATTTCTAGGCGTGCAGCAGCCTTTCCTAATATCTCCAGAGGAGCTGCCAACTAGATTTTAGAAGCAGAGGCTCGTCAAATCGCAATAAATGGAGATAGCAGATAAGCAGGACAAACGAAAGCTTCACATAAACTAACTCATCCAACAGAAAGCTTAAGAATCAATAAACATGTGTTTACGTATTAAACAGGTCCAAAACAATATATAACTTTTGTCTAGAAAGCGGAAGGCAATTGAGTTAAATGCAAGTCTCCTACATTGGCAGCTAAGCCCAGTTGCACATAGCAAGAAATCGCTAGGTTAATAGTTCCTACGGACACTTCTGCAAATACGTTTTAGACATAAGAACGGCATCTCCAGTGCACGTAGATGTTAAGCGAACACATGCCCATCACAATTGCAATTCAAAATTGAAGGATAAATCATGCTTATAAATCAAGCTATTGTTTAATAAGTAATGACCATTGTTTAAATGAAAATCAAGAGAACTGATGTCTGCTGAAATAAACTCGTAGAATGTAAACCAAGTAGCAGAGGCAAACCTTCATGAACGCGTCAGTGACGCCATCAATTCTCTCAACGATAAAACCCACCTTCAGAAACGCATTTTCGAGCACCTCCACACAGTCACAAGTGGCATCTTCTTTCTTCGTTTTCCTTTTTGGAACGACCAAACATACCTCAAATACATTATGTTCCTCCGGATGAACTTTCATTTCCGCGCTCACTCACAGTCTACAGTACACCCAGGAGCACCAAAAGATTAAGAATACAACGCTGTACGGAAACAGAATATTCGAATACTTAACTGGGGATAGGTAAGAACGATCAAGAAGACAAAACTCTGTTACAAGAACCCAGTAGCCAAACGGGTCTCAATCACAAGATCTTTTGGGACTAGACGGATGTGGTAAAAAGGAAATAGTACTCTTAAATTGATCAAATACCCAAAAAAGCAGCACTATAGTTTTGCACAAACGGGAACATGCTTCGGCTCAAATGGCTCAAATGAAGCTTTGCGGGAACTAATTCAACGAAATCTTTTCACAAAACTGGTAGAACAGATGCACAAAGAAGAAACAAAACAAATCTAAACCATAGAAAGAAAGAAAGACGGAGTAAAGACAAACCAGGTGTCTAAGCACATAGCATGCGATTGAGAGACACATGGGCGAACATAGAAATGAGACAGACACGTACTAAAACACGGTGAACACAAAAACAAATGCTCTTTTTCTCTCTTTCCATGGCTTAAAACGAAAAGAGAAAACGCTTTTGGGGATTCGAAGGCCAATTGTGACCATCCTTCATCCCATAACCCTTTTTACGCATTTGGGTGGTGAAATTTCACAGTGAAAGAACGTACCAGAAAAGGAAAAAGGGCTCGTTTCTCAGTGTGTTTTGCAGCCTGGATTTCAGCTAGCTCGAAATTGAGACCACAATCCGCAACGGACGAAGAACCAACAACTGTCAGTTTCAGAAATTTCAGCAGATTTTTCTCCCTCTGCTAATCCACATTTCTATTTCTGTTCCCAACATTCCAATCATGGACATCTCTTTCCATGATTAGATTGCAAATTTTCCAATCTCCCAATTCCTTCTTCTTCGCCTCTGTTTCTTCGTTTCTATCCCCTTCGATGCAAGTTAAGCTTCTAACATTGTTACAAACTTTAGAAAGAGATTATTTTTTTCCGCCAATACAATTGGAACTTTCCCCTTTCACCTCTTTATCAATAATACTATTTTATGCCAATTTATGCTCGTGCGTAAATTTATACTTGATTTTTTTTTCCCCGTAAATTCCTTGGTGTGGTTTTCGCATTTATTCAAGAAACAGGTGAATTGTTGGTTATATTTAAAAACAAAAACAAGTACACAAAGTTTGTGAAGAAAAAAAAATTATTTTTTAAAATACAAGTGGAAAGTACATAATAAAGAAAAAAGAAAAGAAAAAACTTGTGAAAGTAGTTTTGTATTTATAAGGTTAATTTTTAAAAACAAAAATTAAAATATTAAGACTTAACATTTGAATTACATGTATAATGTCTCGATTAGATTAATTATGTTGTGGTTGACAGTTGTCTTAATTATTTTGAATACAACAATAAAATTTGTGATGAAAATGAACATAATTCTTGTACTATAGATCTCGAAATTAAAGGTTCAATTTTTCACCTTACATGGTGTTAAAGTGCCTTCAGCTTCCATCCCTCGAGATTCGTCGTCATGTCAATATTTCCATGATATTTTTACATTTTCATGGGTTTAACATGGATACAAGAAGTGAATCAATTTTTAATTTTATCGTAAAAAAATTTACTAAACATAAAAAATATAAGCAATAAAATGTCACTAATGTAACTATAATATAAATAATAGACCTATTAACTTATTTAAAAATTATAAATTATTTAATTACTAATTTAAATTTATTTTTATAATTTTTTCATAAACATCTATCAACATCAATGTAAAATTAAAACGTCGGTGATAATGATATCGTCATTTTAAATTTGGATTCGTCTGGACAGTTGTAGTAAAAAAGAAGAAAAAGAGGGAGAAAAAGGAAGTTAAAAGTAAAAGTAAAATTATTTGAAAAGGTTTGAGTCACTTTTGTAGTTTTCCAAATTTGAGGGACGGGGACCCGATATAAATTGAAATTGGGGGTTTAAAATGATAAAGATCGGACAGTTTGGACCCCACAGGCCACACCTTTGATTTATTGGTGAACAAATCACCGTCGTCCAATTCCTTCGCCACCAAGTCAAACGATTCTTCATAGAAATTTCATCATTTATCAGAAGATTTCAAATTCCCCAAATCAAATTTTCTCCAGCCCTAGCGTCTTTCATCAGTTCCCTCATCAAATTCCACCGCATTTTGGGCATCTTCCGATCATGGGGAACACCGAGAAATTGTTGAATCAAATAATGGAATTGAAGTTCACTTCGAAGTCGCTGCAGCGCCAAGCCAGGAAGTGCGAGAAGGAAGAGAAATCCGAGAAGCTCAAGATCAAGAAGGCTATGGAGAAGGGCAACGTTGATGGAGCCCGAATTTACGCTGAGAACGCGATCCGTAAACGTACAGAACAGATGAACTATCTCCGTCTTTCTTCGAGGCTCGATGCTGTTGTGGCTCGGCTCGACACACAGGCCAAGATGACCACGATTAACAAGTCCATGGCGTCGATCGTCAAGTCCTTAGAATCTTCTTTGGCGACTGGGAATTTGCAGAAGATGTCCGAGACTATGGACCAGTTTGAGAAGCAGTTTGTGAATATGGAGGTCCAGGCAGAGTTCATGGAAAATGCAATGGCTGGATCGACATCGCTTTCGACTCCGGAAGGAGAAGTCAACAGCTTGATGCAGCAGGTCGCGGATGATTACGGTCTGGAAGTCTCCGTCGGGCTACCGCAGCCGGCGTCACATGCAGTGCCAACCAAGGAAACCGAGAAAGTTGACGAGGACGACTTAACAAGGCGCCTTGCAGAGCTTAAGGCCAGAGGTTAACAGAATGGCATGAGTATAACATCTTATTACTGTGTGATGTATATCAAATTTACGCATTGAGCAATTATGAGTTATTGGGCTTGCTATGAATATTCGAACGATGTTACTTTTGTGTCTATATTCCAGTGAATTCGCTTTCGATGGTAATTTCTTGTATATGCATTTTCTATATGTTTTCTGAGTATTTGAACATGGGGTTCGATTGAATTTTCCTTGGAGACCATTGCCAATGATGGTGGGTGCATATATTCCTCATCTGTAGCTGTGGGATTCCATGATTATATCTATTTTTCTGCCAGCATCCAAGAAAAATTTCCTCGGAGCTCGAGTGAATCGGCTGATTTGCAGGCATTGTAAGTGAATGACACCACATATATTTGCTTTAATGTTCGTTTGCCTGTGCCTGTTGAGTGAATCCTTATCCATGTCGAAGATTTTCCCCCGGTGCTTAAAATTGTTTCCACATTAAACTAGAAATAAACGTATTTGAAGTTATATGACTTGATGTGTTCATTTGTTATGTATGCATTGGTATCTTTTGCCTTGAATTTTGTAGCTGTAATAGAGCAATTATATTTCTTACATATGCTTAACTAGTTGTAATTACTGATTAGTCACTTCTAATTTTGTGTTATGTTCAGTTTCTATTTTGCTTAGTTGTACAACTACTCAATCTTATACAAGTACACAGCCCTTGTGCATAATTGCATATATATCTTATACAAGTACACAGCAGAATGAAATTGTTTCTTTCTTGGTTCAAGCTCGGTCCACCATCTCACAGAGAAATTTCTTGTACTAGGGCAGGATGGGTACTAATTCCCTTAATTGATTGCCACATCAACATCTTTTAAGAATTAGGTGGAGTCCAGCAACAGTAAATGATTCTTTAGGAAAGGAAAATTTATAGGTGAACATACGGAGTAGGTACTACAAGAATACTAGAAAATTTTCCCATTATTGCATCTTCTACACTTTCTGTTGAATATTTCTGCCATAGAAGCTGCTTCCAGCTTGCATCACATCCTCCACCACTCTAGCAACCCAGGGTTGCTGCTTGTTTTCTGAAATGGGTTTTCATGACTTCCTTGCTCTACCTAAAGATCTGTTGGTTTTGATAGATCCAATACCTTCCATCAACAAAGCTTTTGCTCTTTTATGTCCAGAGCACTAGACAACTGAATACAGTGGTCAATGGAATTGATCAAGGACCTTCTCTGTCAAAATGTAAGATAATTCTTAAAATGCTGTTAAGAGGAAGGTAGGGGAAATTTTCAATATGCTTGACAAATGCTACAACCTCCATGGATATTTCTTGTTGAATACAAACAGAAACAAAATTTTGAGAGATCCACGATCAATCAAAATGATAATAGTGTTAGCTAATCAAGTTAGAAGGTTGTCTATAGTTTTATTGAGCTAATACCTAAGAAAACCATAACTTTGCGATCAACTGACATAATTTTTTAGCCGTTTTTTTCTTCATTTTATATTGATTGTGGCATAAAGATAACATCTGCTGCTGCTGCTGCGGTACTTAATTTGGATATCTTTGTTAATTTGCTAAATCTGATAGACTTCTGCTCTATTGAACTGCAAGGTATTTAAAATATGCTGTTACAAGTCACTAAAAGTGGTTACAACAACCCAGCTAATATCATATCACATTCTTTAACATTCTGTAGCAGCTATTGTTTTTCATATCTTAAGTTTCATTAGATTGTAATTTTGTTTTTAATAGATTTTTACTATTTTGGAACTTTTTGTGTAATTTATGTACAGCAAACTCCTTGGAGTTATATCTCAATGATGAATAATTTGGTTCAGATGTATTACCGAATTATTGGTAATGGAAAGCATGCTGATTTTTTTGGCATGATCACAGCTTTGTAGCTATAGATTGTCTAGATATATATTTTGACAATATATGGAGTGAGGTCGATTGTACAATTTTTTTTTTTTTTTGTCGCTTGTTTTTTCATATATTATCTACATAAAGACCGTGGTTCCATGGCTAATATAAATTGCCTGTTCTGCTTACTACACGACATTTACAATAATTTTATTGCTTTGGTTGCTTTTAAATTTATACTAACTCATTTGAGTTGGAAGACGTTCATCAAGCTCCTAATCAGCATACTGATTTTTACAGAACTATTTTTTTCTGAAAAACATTTTTACTTTAATGAAACATAGAAGTTTTGAAATTAAAAATTTATCCAAAAAAAAAAAAAAAGACAAACTTTGATAGCTGAAGTTATAAACTCAATTCTTTTTTTTATGCTAACCTTCTTAATTCATTTTTATGTTTTCAAAAAACATGATATGTTATAAATAAATTTGCATTCAATTCGATAATTGGCACATATTACTGAAGTTGAAGATTCATACATACCACTACTTGTACTAATAAACCACATTTTCATTGAACTCCTTGTATTTTAAATTTCTATTTTTTGATCACTAACTAAATGCACACAAATTTTCTTTAATCCACATGATGCAGGGAATCACAAATTTAAAAAACGAATTAAGAATATTTGCTAATAACATCAATATTAGCAGGTACGCAATCTTATTCTAACAAAACAAATGTCTCCTTTCCAAATAAAAAAAAAAAATGTCTGGAGATAAAATACCTCGACCTGTTTGACTAATAATTAACAAAGATATGTATCGTCCTGGAGCCTAAAGTTTGAAAAATGTATACATTTTCTGTACATCTACAAGTGTAAAATTAATGTTTAAAATTTCGTGTAAGAACTAGTGAAAAAAGATATAGCAGATTGTATCTACTAAGCCAATGTCATTAGCTGTTCTACCAAGCTTGTATCAAAATCCCATAACTTCGGATGATACATTTAACAGACGACCCAAGGCATTTGGAGCAAACTTCCTAGCAAATAGGAAACAGAGTGCTGATGGCTGGTTATTGTAAAGGCACGTCCTACTTTCGAGAAGTTTCTTGAAGAATTCTCCCTCGATATCTGCCTCCCCGAACGTTGCAGGATGAGCTCCGCCCCTCGACCAGTCAACAAACGTAAAACTCCTGTTTGCTAGGAGATGAGGTGCTTTGATGCTCAACATAGTCTGGAAGTAATGTTCATCAACATAACATGGTGGCTTGCAGAACTCTTTAAATTTAGGGTAGTAAACTGTGTCTTCAACTATCTTAACAGCAAGTTCTCTATTGACTTCAAACCACTGAGATCCCTTCCGCCAATTGGTGAGGTTAACCGTGGGTGCCATACTTTCATTGTAGCGTCCCCTACCAATGGGTCCTGGCTCATCAAACGAACTCACGAAACTGTAACGGGATCGGGATATGTAGTGATATATGATGCTGAAGTTGTGGAGAGGAATGCAAGACTCGGAGAGAAGAATGAACCATTCATTTGCTATATCAAGAAGTGCATTGGCAAGCAGTCTCCTCTCGGCATCACACATACTCATCATTCCCCACTCTGCAATCTACATAGTGAAAATACAAACAAAATGAATGGTCGTCTTCCATGGAAACGAACTTGAAAGAGACAATTATACCCCCACATTGAAAACAGATCATTGCAGCTGGATAATCATTATTTACAGTTTGCAAACTTTAAAACAATGGACCTCAGCCACACAACAATTAACATAAAAAGATACAGAAGCTCCAGCATGCAGCAGGCAGTCAAAAGGCAAGTAGAGAATCGAAGTGGGAATGCTAAAAGAAATCAAGTATATCAAGGTAGAAAAGTGACCGCCATCAATATATAATGGTGAACTTGTATATTTTGGTTTAGAATATTTGAAGTTCTACAAAATCCAGACTTCCTTGCAGAAAAAGGAAAAAAAAAACAATAACAAATAACAAAAATTAGATTTAGAGTCAGTTTAGAATGACTTTATAGGTGCTTAAAAATTTGTTTTCAAGTGCAAAAAGAAAAAAAGTGTTTTAAGCCCAAAGAGTGGGAGTTGGGGCAACTCCACGCCTTATTTAGTCCAAGGAGTTTGTGAGTCCCACAACTAAAACACATCAATTTTATGCTTTATTAACTCCTTATACTTTGGGCTCTACGACTTCTCAAAGTTCACAACTCTACTTCTTGTCCCAAACACCACCTTAAAAAGTCATTCCAAATAGGTCATTACTAACTGAAGAAGTTCTCGATAGATTCAAGAGAGTAGGCATAAATAAGGGGAAACTCCAAGCACCTTTAAAAAAAAATTAGAAAAAAAAAAAAAAAAAAAAAAAAAAAAAAAAAAAAGTGGCCAGGGATGATAGGGGAAAACTTCCCAAGAACAAAAGGCATCATGAATCTCAACTATATAAATTTTCAATTGTAGGATTAGAAGTCATAAATCCATCACAAAGTGGTAATATATTTTAGACAGTGAATAGCATGAAAGGGCTTAATCTCGTTAATCAAAGATGTGCAGAACGAATACTTGCAAAGAAAAGAAAAACAAATTATGCAGTTCTTGCGAGTAGAGCAGAAGGCTATCTAGAGCATTTACACCAAAAACATAACAAAGAATATCAGTAATGTTTAACAAGAATACATATTACCTTACTGGGGATCTGTCGTCCGTAAAATACAGATGAGGGTGGAAACTCAGCAACATAATATGGCATAGGGTGAATATATATAGAATAAAGTCCCTCATGTCCCTTCAAGAACCGCTCCCAAAGAGGAGCCAAGGGCAGTGGTCCCTTGGTCAAGAACATGAAAGCAATTTTGCGAACTCTCTTGAATGGATACTTCTTCACACGAGGAACGAAAGAAGCCCTCCAGAGGAGCTCGGCATCATTCATGGTGTGCAGAAGACTTGATGGAGGTCTGATCCATCTTTCTATACTGGCTGGCTCTTCAAGACAAGGTCGAATTATGGACTGAGCAACAGGTGCCACATTTGGACCTCCAAAATACTTAACAGTGTGCAAACTAGCAAGTGATATACCAAGGACGAAAAGCAGAAACAGAAAGAAGAGCTGAAGAAACCTGAAAGGAAAGGTCTTAATTGGGTTGTTTGTTCTAGTGCTAGTGGCAATGGCAGTGCCAGTTGCAGAGGCCTTGCCTTCCTCAATCCCCACCACTCTAGTCTGCATCTTTGCCCCAGTTTCTAACCCAATTCACTTCCAGACATTTCACATCCAAGGAAATGAAATCTACAAACACATATTTAACAATCAAACCCCAATCTCAAAAACAGAGCCTGTATAATAACAGTTGAAAATGGGGTGTTCTCAAAAGGCGATTTCAAACACTATGCAACAAGTCGACAACAAATGGACAAGATCTCCACAAAATCCGAACAAATATAGCAATTCGTCAAGTAGGTATTCCCAGAAAACACATTTATTTCCCAAAACTGAAAACCATCCCCATAGAATCAAAATGCCAAACACCACAGCCTTTAAATCTTCTTACAGCAAATAGAAACAACATATAACATGCAATCGCTATGGCATTTAGGCAAAAGGAAAGGGATGAAACTTGTATTACCATGTGGGGCGGTGGCGAATGGGCTCTAACCTTCCACCAATTAAAGTTGAAAACAATCGAGAAATAGCCTAGATCGGTTCATTCATCTATCATTCAAAACCAGGCCGCAATCGAAATTCGATTGATCAGTCTATCGTTCACAGTACAAGCGGTTGTTGAAGGCTTAAATCAAAAATGAAGAAAGAAGATGGCCGTACGACAGACGAGAGTGAGAGGCGAAGCGCTCGAAACTTCAAAGTAAAGCTTAGAACAATTATTAATAATGAGGAAATTGTAGCCCAGGTGAATATTTGTCTTTTTATTTTATTCATTTTATTTTTTATTTGAGTGTTTTAATTAAAATACTGTCCCTTACACGTGTAAAAACCTCTTTCCCTTTAGATTTGTCTTCAATTTCTGGTTTAAATTACAAATTTAACCTCTAACACTTGAAATTTGTGTATTGTTTGTTAATTTTTTAGGCCTCAACTATTCTATTTCTTCTTTTTTTTTTTTTTTTTTAAATTAACTCTATAAACACTCATCCTACCACTAAATTTTATACTTTGTTGTCTACTTTTTACCAATATTTTCAAAAACCAAGCTAAATTTTAAAAACTAAAAAAAAAAAAGTTTTTAAAAATATGTTTTTGTTTTAGGAATTTAGCTAATAATTCAACTATTGTACTTCAAAAAAGATGCAAATCATGAGAAGAAATAGAAAGAAAATAGGCTTAATTTTCAAAAAAAACAAAAAACGAAAAAATGGTTATCAAATGAAGCCATAGTTTTTAAAAACTGGTTTTTATTTTTTAAATTTTGCTAAAATTTCAACTCTTGTTACTCAATAAATATGAGAATCATAACTATTTCGTTTTTTGTTTTTGGTTTTTGGTTTTTGAAAATTAAGCCTATTTCATCTCATTTTCTTACTATAATTTTTATCAATCTTAAGTAGAAGAATTGAATTCTTAACCAAATTTCAAAAACAAAAAATAATTTTAAAATAATTTTTTTAATTTTCAAAATTTGACTTCTGTTTTGAAAATATGGGTAAAAATTTAGAGGGAAAAAGTGTGTTTATAGACTTAATTTTAAAAAAACTAAAAACAAACGAAATCAAATGATTGTCAAATACGGCCTTAGTTTTTTGTTTTTGAAATTAGATACATTTCCTCTCAATTTCACATTGTTTTACATCTTCTTTAAAAGTAAAATAGTTGAATTCTTAGTGAAATTTCAAAAACAAAAGCATTCGTTTAAATACTACTTTTTTAGTTTCAAAACTTGGGTTAGTTTTTTAAAACATTGGTAAAAAGTATATAACAAAACAACAAAGAGATTAAAAAGGTGTTTATAGGCTTAATTTTCAAAAACCAAAAACTAAAAACCAATTTGTTAACAAGCGACACAAATAAATTTAACGTCACACATAAATTTATATTTATATCTAATGGATCTATTAATTCTTAAAATTTTCAAATTTTCTATAAATCTAAAAATAAAATTTAAGGACCAAATAGACACGAACCTTAAAAATGGTAAGAACTAAACTTTTAATTTAACCTAATTTATTTTATTGTATGTTTTGATTATCAAATAAAAAAGTGACACTAACGTTTACAAACATATATTATAAAATTTCTTGTTGGTTTCGTATTATGATTATAGATTTTAATAATCACCTAGATGATGTTTCATATAAAAGTTTGTTTTCCTCTTGAAAAGTCATTGAGTCTAAAGATTCGTTTAGAAGTATTATATTATAAGAAAATTCTCATACGTTGTAGTATTACTTTTAGTTCGAGGTTTTTATGAGGACGGGATATTTGCTAACGTGCTGATGTTTGAAAATAATAATGAATAAAAAAAAAATGCAAGTTGAAAATATTCAACGTGGCAATTTTCATAAAAGAAAATTAAGTGTGTATTTTAATAAACAACATTAGAAAAAAATCGTTTAATGTTCGTGGGTTATTAAATAACTAATCAAAGTTGTATATAAAAAAAGCTTAAACTAAAACTAATCAAGTAATTTGTTAGGTGAATTTGTTTTTTGAGTTGAGCACTGCCGAGGGATCTAACTGATGATTAAGTGTGTATTAAGTACGAGCCCGAGCCCGAGCCCGAGGTGAATGTTTTTTATTTGTTTATTTTTTACAAATATTTTTCATTTTAGCCCTGTACTTCAAGTTCCACTTCATTTTAGTATTTATATTTTTAAATGTTTAAATTTAATCATCGTATTTTTAATAAATTTCAAATTATGTCCATGTTATTAGTTTGTTATTGAGTTTTTTAAATAACACGTATTGGCATCGTCTTAATAAAATTTGAAAAGGAAAATTGCAATAAACAAAAAAAATATCAAACTATTTACAAATATTAAAAAGAAAAATCATTGTCTATCAATGATTGACTGCGATAGAATTCTATCGCTGTCTATCTATCGCTCAAGCATTAGAATTTTATCGTTATCTATCGCTGATAGACAGTAAAAAAAAATTTATATATTTGTAAATAGTTTTACTCATTTTTCTATATTTGAAAACAACCCTTACAAGTACTCATTTTTAAAATGCAATTTAATTGCTTTGCGTTACTATCACTTACATAATTATCCAACATCAATATTTTAATTAATTAATTATTTTTTCATTAACAAAATAAATGATAGTGATACATTACCCTCGTCTTTCTTTACTTTTCAAAAGTTACGACATTACTCTTGTTGGATTATAAATTAATTAGAATATTGAATAAAAATTTGAATTGAAAACGATGTGTTAGAAATCGAAAATATAAATTAGGTCTAACATTACTACACAGTTCCAAGTCTTCAACATCTCAACGACTCTACAAAATTATAAATCCAAACTTAATTTCGAAAACATTTATACAAACTTTATAATATTGCTTGCTACAAATTGTGGCCATAACTCACCCCATACCATTTTGGTGCTAAATACTAGAGACACCAAATATTTAGCTTCTAAGCTTTAGGCAGAAAAATTGCCCAAATTGACTCTAAAACAAAAAATGACCTCTTTTTGAAAACATGTTTTTTTTTTTTTTTTTTTTTTTTTACCTTTTTTCATATGTGAAACACCACTTTTACCTTTAATATTAAATGTTTCCCTTCTCCTCGATTTCGTATGTCTCTTTTGGATTTATGTATTTTTCTTATATTACCAAAACATCATACACAAAAAATTATCTACATTTAAACGAAGCCATTTAAAAATAAACATTTTTTACATTATCTTAATTTATAAGTATGGTTTGAAAGAACACGAAAATCGTATGAAAACGAGTGGTTATTTAGCTAAGATGGAGTTGTATTGACGAATATAAGACTAAAACAAAATTATCGTTCGCACATAAAAAGTGTGTGATCGCTGACCTCATGTGCACCATTGCTGGCCTCGGGTGCGCGATCGTTGAGTTATCTGTTTGCAATTTTGTTTTGGTCATAACTCCCTCCAATACGATTATGTTTTAGCCAATTGACCACTTGTTTTCATACGATTTTTCATGTTCTTTATAACAATGTTTATAGAGAGCAAAATTTAAAAGAATATTGAATATAAATGACCTTACAATGTTTAAATTTAGATAAAATTTACTTTTGGAGTATTGAAGTCAAAGATTGTTTAAGTTTTTATTCAGTTTACAAGCATGGTTGGAAAGAACGTGAAAAAGCGAATGAAATGAGTGGTTATTTGGTAAAAATAAAGATGTATCGATGGAGATATGACCAAAACAAAATTGCAAAGCGAGAACTTAGCGATCGTGCACTCAAAGTGAGCGATCGCACATATGAGGTCAACGATCAGACATTTTTTCTACACAAACAATAATTTTATTTTGGTCATATCTTCGTTGATACAACTTCATTTTATCTAAATGATCACTCGCTTTTATACGTTTTTTCGTATACTTTTCAACCATACTTATAAATTGAGCAAAATGTTAAAACATTTCTACTTTTAAATGACTTTACAAAATTTAAATTTGGTTAGAGAAAGTGAGAGGAGAATGTGAAAGAGCATGCTATAACGGGTGGGAAAGAGAATGTAAGGCGTTTTAAAATTAAGGGCAGAATTGGTATTCCACATGTAAAAATGGTAAAAGAACAAACATGTTTTCAAGAAGAGTTACGGGAAATTTGTACGGATGGCCCATTTGGGTGGGCCCAAATGAAATTTGGCCTCTCCCCAAAAATCTAATGACATTTGGCCTTCTGCTGGCGTCAGCGTAACGTGAAATGACCACGACGCCCCCATAAACGAGACACAGACCCAATCCACGCCTCACCCTTTCGATTATAGCTCTCGACTCTCACATCCCAATATCGGCTCTCTATCTCGACTCTCGATCTCAGTCCACATCAGCCACTTCCATCTCGACATATTAGCTCTCGATGCTCGACTCTCGAATCTCGCATCTCGCTCTCGGACCTCGTAAGCTGGCAATGATCCGCAATTAATGAGCGCCGCATGTCAATCAATCTGACAGTCTACAATTGCTTTCAAATCAATTTTACTGTAGATTAAGTGAATTGTTTATCAAGTTTCATTCTTTAGACGTAATTTGTGCACTTTCCCTCCCAAAAAACCAACAAAGTAAAGTAATTTGGTTGCCTTCCCTTCACCAACATCACGATTTTGCGAGAACCTATACAACCAAAACTGAAAATTTTCATTTCCAAGGGGCTGCAAACGCGTGAATCCAAGTTTTAGTTAATCAACTTCAAACTCCAAGTAAGTAAACAATGAACTTCACAAATTTTTTTACTATTTTGAACATAGTATTTTCATGAAAATGGTTGGCGTGAGATTGCATGATACCAAACAAACGAGTGTGATATAGAATGATTAACGACTTAGTGCGAGAGACGAGAGCAAGACTCGTGGTCAGGGGGGAGAGATAAACGTTAAGAGAGATGATGACCGAGAGCGCATATCGAGTGTAGCGAGTGCCGAGAGCGAGAACCGAGATATACATGTCGAGGGTTTGATATATCGAGAAGCGAGAGTTTACCGAGTAGCGAGAGTGAGAGTCGGTAGTGAGAGCCACTAACGAGATTTTAACAGAATGCAATTTTTGTGACTGTCTATTATTGTTTACTTTTTTGAAGGATGAATGAGAAACAATTGTTTATTCGACATGGTGGGACATGGGATGACATCAAACAGAGCTACGATGGAGGTGTTATAAAAGGTATCATGGTGCCGATCACGTTGACCTACCAAGAATTGAGAGACCGGATATACAGAATTGTGAAGGTTGATTCATCAGAATTCAACATTGTAATGAGGGTTCAGTATAAGATGGACTCGGATGGACCTGCGGTATGTCTAATCGATGACAATGACATCGGTTTTCTGTTGGTTGAGTTGGACCGCAATAGACCTCAAATTTTTGTGAGTGTTGAGAGGAATGGTCAAGTCTCCACTGAAACCCAGACAGAAATCAGGGCAGAACCCACTGTTATTGAGTCTGACATTTTCCCTTCGGTCGTTTCTATGGGAAATGATGACACTAATCCATGGGTTGAGACAGGTAGTACACAGGATCCTTCTTACCGGAAGAGGGTTCGTAATTCCCATTTAGATGCACTTACCGATTATGATCTCAGTGAATATGGTAGGGGTGATTGGGACGAGAATATTAATAAGGGCGATGGGTGTGATCCTACTGTACATGCAACCAACACCAATGATCTCATGCCTACTTCAGTGTCTGAGATGCAACCAACACCAATTGTGCATCCCAATTCAGTGTCATTGGAAACCCCAATTCCGCACAATGAGTTTAGTCATTTTGTTGGAAACGTGCCTAGTAGAGTTGATGTACCTGTTGGGCGTGGTATGACAGAAGCTGGACCATCTGTTTTGCAGCCACATTCCTCGTCTGGTATGAATGTAGAGGTAGGGAAAATATTCTTTTCAAAGGAAGATGTGAAGATGAGGTTGTCCATGCTAGCTATTAAGGAGAATTTTGAGATGCAAGTTCGAAAGTCAAATAAGAAATTGTATAGTGTGCGGTGTATCCACGATATGTGTAAGTGGGCAGTACGTGCGGTGAAGATGGAGGGGTGTGACATATTTAAGATTACAAAATATACAGCTGTCCACACATGCACCATTGAAGTATTGAACCACGATCATCGACAAGCCAGCGCGTTCATAGTTGGCCAACTGATAAAGGACAAGTTTGGGGTTGGTCGGGCTGAAAAACCTCGCAACATAATCGCAGATATACTGCAAGAGTATGGGGTGAATATAAGCTACGATAAGGCGTGGCGTGCAAGGGAAATTGCTTTCGGGATTGCGAGGGGTACTCTTGAGGAATCGTACGATATTTTGCACGAGTACGGTGAAGCTCTGAAGATTAAAAATCTCGATACGTATTTCGAGATTGAACTTGATGCTGGTCAGTATTTCAAGTATTGTTTCATGGCATTAGGGCCTTGCATTCGAGGGTTTAAGAACTGCCGTCCAGTTATTATTGTAGACGGTACTCACCTCAAGGGTAAATATCAGGGCACGATGTTGGTTGCAGTAGCCATGGACGGTAACAATCAGTTGTACCCATTGGCTTATGCTGTAGTCGACACTGAGACTAATGCATCATGGACATGGTTCATGAGTCATTTGAAAAGAGCTATTGGAGAATGCCCTGGTATATGCTTCATTTCAGACCGTCATCAGACCATAACACATGTCATAAGTGTTGTATTCCCGAATACGTTCCACGGGTTGTGTACATATCACTTGAAGAGGAACATCGAAAAAGATTTCAAGGATGCAACAGTTAGCAAGTTGTTTGACGATGCTGCCAGAGCGTATCGGGAGTTTGAGTTTAAATCCTTATGGGACTAGATAATGAGAGTAAAAAACGACAGGCTCAGGCGATACTTGGAAGGCATCAGGCTTAACCAATGGAGTCGGGCCTTTAAAAATGCGCACCGGTACGACAACATGACCAGTAACATTGCAGAGTGTTTCAACTCACTGACAGTGGAGGCAGGAAAATTGCCTATAGTATCCTTGCTGGAATACATACGCGATCTATGTCAGTCTTGGTGGTATGAACGAAGAAATCTGTGGTCAACCAGTACGCCAACGCATTCAAAATACGTTGAGAAGATTATGGCAATCGAGTGTGATAAAGCTAGACGGTACAAGGTGAATCTGATTGACTGTTACCGATTTCATGTGAAGGATGGTGGGTTGGATGACATAGTTAGTTTGAATACAAATGAATGCAGCTGCAGACAGTTTCAGAGTCTACAAATCCCATGTTCGCATGTCATTGCAGTCGCTAGAGAGAGGAACATCAACCCATTCACTCTTTGTAGTCGGTTTTATAGTGTGGACTCACTTGTACTTTCATATGCAGAGTCCATATCGCCACTGGGTCATGTGTCAGAATGGAAGAAACCGTCGGGATATGTTGATTTAAGGATACTTCCCCCGATGAGGGTCGGTCGGGTCAGTCGCCGTAGGGTACAGAGAATACCATCATCTGGAGAACAACGTCGGGTCAAGAAATGTGGTCGATGTGGTGGAACTGGCCATAACAGGGCAAAGTGAAATGAACCACTTAACACAACACAGGACACTGCATGTACACAACCCATGTAAAGTTGTAAAAAAAACATGTATGAAATTGAATCTGTGAAACTCTCGGCGATGTGTCTCGGTTCTCGCTACTCTATTCTTGCTCTCGATTTACATTATTGTATCTCGCTCTCAAATCACATTCTCTCATATTATTGCAAGTATATAATAATCTCGAACATATGCTCTCGCTCTTGTCACTCTCGGTGCTCTCGAACACATAATATCACTATCGTCGCTTTCGACGCTCTCGCTCTCGCTCTCGGTGCTAACTGTGTCGGTGCTCTCGACTCTCGATAACGGTGACCTCGACCCTCAGTCTCGAGCTTCTCGACTCTCGCTCTTAGTCATCTCGAATCTCGATGGATGTTCTCGACTCTCGATGATGTTCCTGATTGGGTATGCGACCGTGAATTGTGCTTGTTGTTAGTTAGTCATCCACCCTGATTGTGCTCTCGGTTGTTACACTCGCTATCGCTCATGTCATCACTCTCAGTTGATTGTGTTTCGTGTTTTATTTGATTGTCATTATTGTCTCATAACGCTCACTCTACTAGAACTCTCAGTTTGAACTCTCGGGTTGAACTCTCACTCTCGATTGCTTGTGTTCTGTAATTGAGTTGACTGTCATGCATCAGAATTATAAATAATATGCCACAGTTTGTATAATATGTACAATTCATATAAAAGTCTAATACAAAAATTATTTTGACCACAGTTCACAGGCATATTGAAATCGAAATTCTGACATCCTATCCTGTGTTAGGGAACCTTTTATTGGGGTTCCCGTTACTAAATATTCAAAAAATTTAAGCGCAAAAATACCACAGTCTAGGGTCGATTACCCTGTATGTTGTCGGTGTCTGCGCGGTACAGGCTCCAAGGGGCAAGTGCTAGGTGTGGCTTCCTGTCCCATATCCTATAGAAGCTGCACAACGACGACAGCGTGTATGTGAGCGATAGTAATGCGAACGCGATGTCCTTCTGGGAGACATACGACGGGTAGGAGTCATATAGTATGATCTCCCCGAGGTTGATGTCGATCACCAGAATGATCCAATGTTCGCGGATGTTGTACATACTGTATATGTAGTCAACATCCGCCCACGCCTTTGAATCTGGTACTAGCCCGAATACCAAATCAGTCAACGCATCTTCCTTCGCCCATATAGCTGTCACCTCGTCATCCCCCTTTCTGTATATAGCTTTGAACAAGTTGTCGACAGTGTGGAGGTTTAGATGACGCTGTATAAATGAAAATGTGGTCAGATATGTAAATAGCATAATGAAATTATTAAATCTGTGAGAATAATACATACCGTGTATGCTTATGGGAATATCGTAAACCGATGGATGCATAACTCTGGACGTGCAATGAACTTCCTCCGTAGGAAATCCAATATGCTGTTGAGCACCTGCAATTTTATAAATGGTTAAAATCAATGCAAACAATAACAATTCAACCATGTAGGAAATCCATTATTAATTACGTCGCATAAAACCCACTGGCTATCCTTCACAAGATTGCGAAAGACCTCCCGAGTGGTCATGTTCGGCTGGAAGAGCACCCCAGTACCCGACAAGTGAGGCTCGGCGTCATCTGCTGTCACCCACTCCATAAAGCTACTCATGATGTCTGGTGGCACTGGATGAGTCGGATCGCGTCACCCTCTTGGGAGCCATATACTTCCTCGCCCGTTTAACATCCAGGGGAGGTGTATATGGGGTGATATCCTTCCTCTTTCGGGACGTCCGCCGAGGTGCAGATGCGGCCGATGGCATAGGAGACTTCGTCCTCAACTTTGCCCTCGGTGGAGGAATGTGACAGACCTCAACATCACATTCATCGCTGTCGCATGTGACGTCGGTGCTCGGGCAATCACAGCCACTGGAATCAGCTCGAGCGTGATGGTGGGCCCCGGCTCGGTGATGGTGGTGGGATCTAGCTTAGTGATGGTGGTGGTGGGGTCGTGGGCTCGCTGGTGGTGGTGGTCATGGTGGTGGGCTCGGGCTCGGTCTCGGGCTCGATGGTGGTGGCGGTGGTAGGCTCAAGCTCCATGGTGGTGGTGGTGGTCGGCTCAAGCTCCATGGTGGTGGTAGTGGTCGGCTCAAGCTCCATGGTGGTGTTGGGCTCAGGCTCGGGGATGGTGGTGGGCTCGGGCTCTGGCTCAGTGGTGGTGGTGGTCAGCTCAAGCTCCATGGTGGTGCTGGGCTCAGGCTCAGGGATGGTGTGGGCTCGGACTCGGGCGTGGGCTCTGGCTCAGTGGTGGTGGTGGTGGTAGGCTCAAGCTCCATGGTGGTGCTGGGCTCAGGCTCGGGGATGGTGGTGGGCTCGGGCTCGGGCGTGGGCTCTAGCTCAGTGGTGGTGGTGTGCTCGGGATCGATGGTGGGCTCGGGCAGGGTGGTGGGCTCGGGCTTAGTGGGAGTGGTGGTAGTGGTGGGCTCAGAGTCGATGGTGGGCTCGGGCAGGGTTGTGGGCTCGGGCTCTGTGGGAGTGGTGGGCTCACACTCACACTCAGGCTCAGGCTCGAGATCTTATACATAAGACATATTATAGTAAACATATTAACAGGAATTAATAAAACTAATGGAAAGTGAAGTAAATTCATACCCGACATAGCGACCTCAAGAGTGCAGTGATGGTCTGCAACTGTGACTGGATGCCGTGTATATGAGACCTCAGTGCCTCCAAAGTAGACTCCACTCTTCCTACACGGATCTCTAGTGAAGTCTCACTGCTCCTCCTCCTATGTGCAGCCGGAGAGTCAACATCACGATGGTCGGCCTGAACGGGGCACGACTCATCTGCACCTCTTAACCCCAGAGTGTCTCCTCCACTGGGGCCCGCGGCATCATGGCCAGCATCGGTGGTGGGGTGCTCGTCATCAATCGACTCAATCTCAGACTCAGTTAGGCTCGGGCTATGGACTCTATCCTCGTCTGGTTGGTCGACGTACACACCCCTTTCACTGATTGGGGTGTCTCTATACTACCTCTCCGCGTTAGATAGTGTGAGGGCAGTAGTGATAACCATCTGCATGACAGACAATAAACAAATTATTACTAATTTATAACATTAAATAAAACATATTGAGACCATAAAAAACATGTAACTTACGGCAGGGGAGTCGAACACATCTCGAGAGTGTTTCTGTTGGGGAGTGAATACGTGCATGCCCATCGCAGAAAACGGGGCACTGCGTTCTCATTCAGGCTGACCGCCACAGCACCGGCAATGGTGGATATGGTCTCGTATGCCCACACCTAACATTTGTAGTTAGTTATAAACCAAATAATGAATGAAATAATGATACAATATGATAGTTATACAATACCTGGAACGCATGAGGGAATCCCGGTAGGTTATACTTAACCACGTACTTCTGGTTGGCACGTGATTTCTGCCTGTATGCAGAAGCTTTGTCGCGTAGGGCTTTCTAAAGGCCAGTTGAAGGTCCTTTCCCATATATTCTCGCCTCAGTCCTGGCTGTTGAAGAAGTCAAGGTCGTCCACATCATCGAGCAATAATTTGTCGATATTGCTCTTCGTCTTGTCCTTCTCACTTAGCCCCATCTCATACATATAGACCAGATTGACCTTCACTGCATCCAGGTCAGTCTAAAAAAAGCCCCTTATAATGCTCTTCAAACGCCGTTAGGTGGATCTCTGTCCCACGCAACGTGTGGAAGTACTTGGCCCGAAGAGCACCAGTGATTTGGCTGGAGCGAGGTACGACCACAGGTGACCTCCACAGTCCAGTCACCAGGAGGAATTCGTCCTTGGAGAACTTCACCGTCTGTCCACTAAGGTCGAAGTACATAGCCTCAGCATCGTTGTTCTCCACATGCACCTCCCTCAATAGAATCTAGTGGACCAGTGGACTGTTGAATACTATGTCCATGTCCACAAACCTCCAAAAAACAATCCGCTTAAACATCGCAAGCTGCCTATCAGTAAGCTTCTCCTTTATCAGCCGATTCACAACCCCAATATGTGATGATAGGCTGGTAGCTTTGGCAGGAAAACGGTCTTCAACAGCAATCTTGAAGTTAGCCATCTACAAGTACAAGTAACAAATAATTAAGATAGGAAAAACAAAACAGACATCTCAAAATTAGCAATCTGTAAAAATCTCGTTGGTTACTCTCGCTCTCGACTCTCGAATTTAACTCTCGCTCTCGACTCTCGTTTCTTATTCTCGAGTTTGCATACTGACTCTTTATCTCAACTCTTGGTCCTCGAATCTCAAATCTCGACTCTCGATCCTCGACTATCGACTCTCGGACCTCGAATCTCGATTGTATTAGCCCTAGATCTCGGTAAGCCAGTACAGTACACTCTCAACTCTTACAGTCTCGATCTTCCTCTCGCATACCACTCTCGATCTCCTACCCTACTCTCGTGTCCCATTTCTCTCCTAAACCCTAATCTATTTTACAGTGCACTTATCTACCCTAACATGCAGCAGACAGAAACCCCAAAAAAATTCAAAACGCATGCCCAATCAAAACGACATTGTGTACTGTTGAAAACTAATGCAGTCGAAAACAAAAGTTCATACCTTAACGAGCATGGAGATTCTGAACTTGTGAGGGAGAAGCGACGGCGGGAAGAGGCGGTCAGAGGGAGAGGAAACGGCGAGAAGACGCGGTTCGTGTTGGTGTTTGGTAATACGAGAGTAAGGGATGTTTGAATCGAGAGCGTGAGGGAATATGACTTCTTAGATCCGTGCATATATACGAAATGACTTTTCAAATATCGACTAACGGATCATTGCCAGCTTACGAGGTCCGAGAGCGAGATGCGAGAGTCGAGCATCGAGAGCTAATATGTCGAGATGGAAGTGGCTAACGTGGACCGAGATCAAGAGCCGAGAGTCGAGAGCGACAATCGAGAGGGTGAGGCGCGGATTGGGTCTGTGTCTCGTTCATGGGGGCGTTGTGGTCATTTCACGTTATGCTGATGCCAGCAGAAGGCCAAATGTCATTAGATTTTTTTTGAAGATGCCAAATTTCATTTGGGCCCACCCAAATAGGTCATCCGTACAAATTTGCCAAGAGTTACCATAGAAATTTTTTTGGTTTTTGGGTCATTTTAGACCATTTCCCTCCGTAGCGAGAAAAGGATACAGCTGTGTACAAACACAAATCCTCCACTGGCTGCTCCGAAGCTCACTGACGGCACCGTAGAGCTCGAGGCCAACTCCGGCTGCTGGAATGGCGTCCATTCCCAGCCATGGATTCAGAAACCTCGCCACCACAAGGTGCTCCTTTCAGTTCCACTTTCACAAGTTCCACAGCTCAACTTCACTTGCTGCTTCTCTTTCATCCACTATTTCTCATGATGATTCTCAACGAGCCGAGCAGCACGACCCCCCGAGTTCTGATGGATTCAGCACCAAGTCGCAGTCGTATTTTCCCAAACGAGGCCAAACCCTGGAATTGGTTTGCGAATCGTTGGCATTTAAGGGAAAGGGTCTGTGTAAGGTTGCTGATACTGGGTTTGTTGTCATGTGTGACCGAGTTCTCCCCGGCGAGCGATTTGTTGGGCGTGTTACTCGAAGAAAAGGGAACTACGCTGAGGTCAGTTTCATCTTCTTTCTTTTGGGTAGAAGGAGATGGAGGATTAATTTGAGTAATGACTTATTGTTTCTCTGCTTGGATTTAAATTGTATAGCACGTTTTAGAAAATTGACTCCCAGATGATGAATATGTAGACTGTTGATGCATTTTCGTAGGGGGTAAAGACTAAGTAATTTTGGTGCTTCATTGATCAAATGCTAGACTAGCATCTGTTCTTATAATTCGCTTAGGTCCAAAAGATGAAGTCCGTGCTGCTGCCGTAGTCATCTTGATGTCGGTTTGATGCTTCGTTCATTCTCTTAATTGCTAAGTGCGAGTTCTCAGTACAGTTCTTTGGTTCACCAGGACCTGTTCAAGTTTATAGTTCCCTTTTTATGTTTTGCTATTCTATGGAAAAGAGTGAAATCGTATTTCATCTAGCTGAAATTTGGCCACGAATGAAAAATGACCTTCTGCTTATGTAAGCCGCGTGCGGGATTAACCACTTGACCTCAAAACACACGTGAGGGCCTGGCGCCCGCATGAGATCTTGTTCCTTCCTCTCGCTCCTCATTCCTTCTTCTTGCTTCTCCCTCTTGACACAACTGCAATTTTTTTCTTCAATTTTTTCCTTCATTTGGATTCTTCCTCTCGCTCATTGGTCTCGCTCTCGCTTCTTACTCTCGCGCATTGGTCTCAATCCTTAGGAAGAAGAAGAAAGAACGCTAAAGAAAAAAAACGCAGAAAAAAAAAGAAACAGAAGAGGAAGAAGAAGAAGGAGAAAGGCAGAAGAAAAAACGCAAAAAAAAAAAAAAAAGCGGAGGAAGAAGAAGAAAACACACACAAAAAAGGGGACCATTTAAAACAGTCGAGATGTGTCTGACGAAGATCGTGAGGAAGAAGTGAGAGGAATGAACGAGAATTCGTGGGAGCGTCAAGCCTCACCTGCGTTTTGGGATCAAACTGGTACTTTCACACCCGACTGACATAAGCAGAATCCCATTTTTCAAGTGTTTTTGAATCCTGGGCCAGATTTCATTTGGGCCCCCCAAAAAGGCCATCCATACAAATTTCTGATCGGTAATCGACTAATAATAGAAGCAGTTAAAAAAATAAAGGTGTAAGGAAGAAAAAAAGAAAAAAAGGAAAAGGAAAGACCACCAAAATAGGGTCGACTCATTTATCTTTTGTAGACTTTGTAGTTCCATTATGAAGATGACGTAGGTTACTAAGAGTATAATGTATCAGCTTTGAGGTTTCTTATTAGTATTATTTTCTCATTTGTTGTTGTTGTTTTATGATCTGCAGGTGACTAAGCTAGAGACAATGTCTCCTCATTTGGACTTGGTTGATGCCCCTTGTGAGTATGCTTCTTACTGTGGAGGATGTAAAACACAAAATCTATCTTATGAAGCTCAGGTTAGATATAAGGAACAGCAAGTTCACGAGTTGTTGACTCATGTAGGAAAATTTTCTCAGAAAGAACTTGAATCCCATAGTGTCATGAAGCCCATTGTACCTTGCGAAATCCAGTTTCACTACAGAAATAAGTCATTAAGCAGCTGTGGTTAATTTGGTTGCATGCCTTCATTTTGATTGTATCTGAGGATATCTTATTATTTACATGTGTCATGTGTATATCTTTCATGTAGAGCCTGTTTGAATGGAGATTGGATCATTTCTCAATCTTCTGAAAACTTTATAGTCTTCTACACAAACACGCTAAAATTTTGCCATAAATGTCAGAAGTCAAGATCCTTGTCGCAGAATGATATACTAAATACCATTAGTTTTCAAATATGAGCAACCTAAGCTCTTTAATTGTCTACCCGGTGTTGTACTAGGTGAACGTGAAACAATACCAAACTGCATTTTATTGTCTTTTATACTAATTCTAAATATTTACTTAGCTTCTACCTGTTCTGTACTTCATATTGATCTATTTGTTAGTCAGCATGTCAATGGTGGGTCTCAAAAAAAAAAAAAGAAAAGGAACTGAGGTAGTACTTCCATATTTCTGCAGATGGAATTCTCATTTGGTTCTAAAAGATGGCTACCAAAGGATGCATTTAAAGAAAAACATGCAGGTGATGAGATCAATGCTCTGGGACTACATGCACCTGGATTTTTTGATAAGGTTCTAAATGTCGACAAATGTTTATTGCAAAGTGGACCTGCGAATCAGGTATTCAACATTAAGTACACGGGATAATATATACATTGGTTGTGGATCAATTCACAAACACAATACACATGGTGCAAATGAATGGATACACTAAATGAAAAGTAATTCCTCTCGTTACTAAAAAGATTTTTTTTTTTCAAAAAAAAAAAAACAGAGAAAAGAATACATGGATATTCTACCTGTAAGTTGCTATTATTTGTTTACAGTGTTCTCGTGGTGCATAATGCTCATTTACAAACGACTGAGAAATTCTTGTTTACAGAACCTTTCACTATATGGATGCAAACAATTTCCAAAATAATTCCTATAATGGTTTTGATATCCTCCTGCTTCTTGCAAGATTGTGAAAGATATTGTACTCTACTAAGCGTTCTAGTAGAATTTATTTGCCTGGTCAAACAAGGCACGTAATGTGCATTGGTCATGTGATTAATCTGTTTAGTTTTCATTCTATTATTTCCAACTAGAGGGTCTATTTATGGGGAAGGGATGTTCAGGTCTGGGCTCTTAATGCGATTAAGGATTTCTCTTGTCGTTTGTTCTTCCCATCCTTTGTTCCTGTTAGATGATATAAGATTAAATTTGTCTTCACTCATTAGCTCAAGCTTTTGGGTCAATCGACCATTTAACATGGTATCAGAGTAGGTGGTTCAGGGAGGTCCCGTGTTCAAGCCTCTGCATCGTTGTTTCTTCCCCAATTAAAATTGATTTCCACTTATTGGGTCTTCTTCATATTTCAAACCCACAAGTGAAGGGGAGTGTTAAATGATATAAGATTAAATTTACCTTCACCTATTAGCTTAAGCTTTTGAGTCAATCAACGATTTAATAGTTCCCCTTCTTTCAACCAAATAGTTTCAGTTTTTCATCTCTTTGGAAGGTTAATTCCGAAGAAAGTGAAATTTTTTGTTTGGAAAGTTTTACATACTAAAGTTAACACCTGGGAATTAGGATCTATCTCTTGCAACATTCTAAAGTTTGAAATTTTTTTTGTTTGGTTTTGCTTCCGCAATGATCTTTCCTTTGTGACGGCAAAGGGAGGATCTTGATCATCTTTGGCCAGCTTACTTATTCCGTATAGAGTGAGTGCTTTAGATTGGTTGAAGTTGTTGTGGTGCATAATAGGGGCTTTCACTTTATGATGGAGGAGATCTTGATGAATTCTTGGTTCACTTTTGGGATAAGGGGAGAGTATTATGACAAACTTATTCTTTTACTATCTTGTGGGGCGTGTGGCTCAAGAGGAATGGTAGGATTTTTAGAGGGGAAGAGAGGTCTTTGGAGGAGGTGTAGGAAGTTGTGAGGTTTAATGCTTCTTTATGGGTGTTAGTTAATCGAGTTTTTTGTAATTATCAACTTGGTGTCATTTTCTTTGGATTGGAGCCCTTTCTTGCAGTTAGTTGATGACTCTTTTAGAAGACTTATTTTTTGTATGACCTTGTACATTCAGTCATTTTTCTTAGCTCAATTACTTAACAACCCCCCCCCCCCCCCCCCCCCCCCCCCAAAAAAAAAAAAAAAAAGAGGGTATACATCCAAATGAATATTATTCTAAACTGATGCAAATTGTGGCTTCACATTAGATTGGCATGTGGAAATTACTCTACTGCTTTTCATGGACTTGCTTTTTTCCAAATAGGTTCTTGCATCCATACAAGAATGTTGGAGGGATCCACTACTGGGTTTGTCTCCTTATGATGTGCATTCTCACAGAGGATTCTTAAAGCATTTAATGCTACGGACTGGAAGGTATTGATACTTGTATAAAGTATATATCTTTCTTTATTCTGGCATCTAAACTGCTCAGGTCTCATTCATCCTTGCACTTGTAGCATATCAAACATGTCATTAACATGAGAAAAGTCTATCTTGCTCAGACTCTGAGCGAGAGTGACAATTCATATCTGTCCATATAGGCTTTAGTTGAAAAATGCTATGAGCAGAAAAGGAAGTAGAAGCTGTATGAGACTATAAGTACTGGTAGAATCGTTGCCCAATGGCATGTTCGTTTTGTTTTTTGTTCTCTGGTTGGACATTTTTTTCAGAAAAAGTTATTATTACCCTTTTGTAATCGATCATTTTTCTCAATTAGAGATGATTCTTTCATTAAGGGAAAAAATACAGTCAAAGAAAGAATCACATGATAGGTTACAAATAGCTTTTAGGTTAACACTTTTGCATCTTTTATCATACCTGTGATGAACACTGTTATTTTTGTCCTGAACAATTCTTGAATACTAAGATACGTTAACCATTTTCTACGGGAGAAAATTAATGAATTTCTAAATTTGATCTCCTCTTATTGTCTGCCAGGGATGTAAAGACTGGTTTGCCTGAGCTTATGGTTAACTTTGTGACCTCATCCTACAAGCCTGAGCTGCTGATGCCCCTAGTTGAGAAAATTTCAGATATTCCCGAAGTGGTTAGTGCGAAAATACTTTACAACAAATTTTCTCAGACGTGACCTTGTGAAATTCCTCTTCAGATGTTAGTCTGACTCATGTGTTTTGTTTTACTGTGTTGGCATAGTTTGACTGTTCCAAAAACATCTTAAGATTGTTTTGATGATAATTCCCTATAGGTTGGCCTTGACATACATAATCCCAAGTTGCGTCTATGGGTAGTATACTTTCCAATGGCCTTTTTATCTTCACTTATGTGGTGAATTCTTTTGCTTCTATCTTCGCTACCCTTATCTTCTTTACAAGGGCGAACTTTCTTGCACAATAAATTAAAGCAAAGATTTCTTGTAAGTTTTAACTTCGTAATTAAACAAAAAAAACCATATCATTGAATAAAACAATAAAAGCCAACATCTTTGAACTAGATAATTTTCAGTCTTGTAAGGATTTGTGTCTCTCCCCCTTAGCCTCCTTTAGAACTTGATTAGGTCTTCTTGATGGAGAGAAAAGCTACGCAGAGTGGGGATCAATCCCTAGGGTTTTATTTTTACATAGACACCTTCCATGTTTAATTAGGAAATTGTCTTTGACTTAAATTAGGGAAATTATCTGCCCAATAAAATAATAGACTTAATAAAAGAGCAAATAATGTATATGGACCACATTAATGGTAATAATAAATTTAAATTAAATCTAACATTTCTATTGTTGTTAACTTGTTACTGATGTTTTTAGAAGCTGCATAGCATCAGAAAATTTCATGCTTCATGAAATTATGGCGCTCAACCATCCTTTTGAATTTTTAGCAATGTTTATTTCCTACGCTCTTGCTAGTTGCTTCACTTTCTCAAACCTGTTGCCAGCACCATATACGTAGATTTAGATTACCGATTTATGCAATGGTGGATTTTCCCCCTTTCACTTGTTAACTTCTCGAATCCTGTCATGACTGTAGGTTAGTGTTGTGAATAATATAAATTCCTCTGTTGGTAACACTTCTGTTGGAGAAGAGGAACATGTTTTGTACGGGAAATCCACCATCAGAGAGAATCTACGAGGTCTATCATTCCAAATATCAGCGAATTCTTTCTTTCAAACAAACACTCATCAGGTAGACAGAAATTTATTCCATTGCCTTGGCATCTGATGATTATGATGATACTATCCAAGACACTGACCGAAATTTTGTTTAGGCAGAGGTTTTGTACAGGCTAATTGAAGAGTGTGCTGGTCTTAAAGGAGATGATTCAGAAATTGTTCTCGACTTGTTTTGTGGGACTGGTACTATTGGTCTTACACTTGCTAAAAGGTAACTTTGTTTGATTGATTCTTTTAATCTGACGTGTATTAACGGCATGCTTTTCACCTCTTGGTTTCAGGGCTAGACATGTTTATGGCTATGAAGTGGTTCCTCAGGCCATCAAAGATGCTTGTTTGAATGCCAAACTAAACAGTATTTGTAATGCTACATTTGTTCAAGGGGATCTGAATAAAATTGACGAAAGTTTTGGCAACAATTTTCCCATGCCTGATATCATCATTTCAGGTCAGACGCTTCATTTTCCTTCAGTTATTATTGTTATTCTCTTATCCTCAAGAGATCCTTGGCTATGGACCAGATAAGAAATTCTTGCTTGTATAGTTTTGACTTTTGAGTATCCAAGGACGATGAAGATTTACATTTTTTATATTTATGTTCTATGAATAGATACTCTGCTTTTTACCTTTCATCTTTTCTGAACTACAAGTCCACAAACGATGCAGATCCAAACCGTCCCGGTATGCACATGAAGTTGATTAAATTTCTTCTCAAGATCAAGGCACCTCGCATAGTTTATGTATCATGTAATCCAGCAACTTGTGCTCGTGATCTTGATTATCTCTGCCATGGTGTGGTATGTCCAAGCTTATTCCCACTATCTAAAAAAATGTCTTCATAGCCAGTCGTTTGAGCTGTTGAAATATTCTGCGCAGGTGGAGCAAGGCATAAAAGGTTGTTACACGCTGAAGAGCTTACAGCCAGTAGACATGTTCCCCCATACTCCTCATATTGAATGTGTCTGCTTACTGGAACTCACACCTGATTCCGAGATGGGATCATAATTTTTTCTCTTTTCATGTATTCCCAATTAATGAGGAGTGGGAATTCTAGTAATATGTACTTGGGATTTTCAGTCAAATTTTGTAGCAGAGCAAGTGAGATGGTTTTATGAGTTTGTAGTTGCTACAGAATGTATAACAAATAAGTCATTAGTCAAAGCAATCTATATTATCTTCTTGTATTTTTTTATATTAAAATTTAAATTATTTTTTTTTTTCTTTCATTATCTTTTTGTATTCCTAATTAATGGTAGAGGTAGGTGGTCACCATGGATTGAACCCATGATCTCTTAGTCATTTATTGAGACTATGTCTCCTTTTTTTACCACTAGGCCAATCTATGATGGTTATTAAAATTTAAATTATTGAAGGCAATTAAAGCCGTCAAAGGCTTCATATGCCTTTTTTTTTTTGTCCTCTCTTCTTAACATGTTTGGCCTTTTCTTATCTCAAACTTTTGAGGAGTATATTTAAAGGGGAATTTCGTCAGATGGCAAGGGGGAATTTCATACCGATGGCCTATTTTTAAGGGCTCAAATGAAAAAAGACTCATTGTTAAGAAAATTAAGTTTTTTGGCCTTCTGCTCATGTTACTACATAGTGAAATTATCGTAATAACCCTTCGAAGCAGGTGTGGTGGCCCTCGACACTCGATTCTCGTTATTCACTCTCGTTGATCTTGATACTCATTCTCACTATTGCTCTCGATGACTTGACACTTGCTCTCATTCTTGATTCTCACTCTGCTATATAGACAGTTAAAGATGAGAGAATAAGAAAGAAGAAATGAAAAGTTATATGTTTGTTTAAATTTAAAATATACAGGGCGAGAATCGAGAACAAGTAACAAGAGTGATAGGAGAAGCAAGTGCAAGTGTCAAGTTAGCGAGAGTGAGTAGTGAGAAGCAAGCATCAAGGGCCACCAAGCGTGCTTCACAAGGTTGTTATGGTAATTTTTCCATGTGACGATGCAAGCACAAGGCCACAAAACATAGTTTTCTAAAAAGTGACATTTTTTCATTAAGCCCTTGAAAAGAGGCTATCTGTAAAAAAAATCCCATAATAAAGCCACAAAAGAAGTCCATCTAAGGATAGGAGTAAAGAAAATCCCTCACCAAAAGAGAAGTCAGCTATCACAACAAATACTTTCCAATTTTCAATAATCATGGTTATACTATAAACATAGACTAAATATTTATGATTTGAACTCCACCTCAGTCAAAGCTTGAATACTAGGAACGTAAAATTCCTACGTATTCAAATTGTCCTGGTCCAAGGTTCCTTTCCTTTGGAGTTAAACCAAAGAATAGCTCAGCTCTATGTTTGTTAATATCATGGATTTGGCTGGATATTATTCACAGTTCAATTAAGTCTTTTTCACAACGCATAACATTGGCAATGGTTCCAACAAAGAAAGTGTTTGCTTTTTATATCTTTCAGAAATCTATTCACATTTTCATTAGCCAGAAAAACGTGATTACAGACAAATTTTTCTAACATTTCAATAAGAATATTGACAACTCGGTGGATGTCACTTCCTAGATGAACTTCATCAACTCTGAGGAGCTGAAGTCCTCTGTTGTGGAGCAAAAGGGAGGGGGTAAAAGTTGATTTCTACAAATATAATTCTAAAATACATCATAGTTGGTTTCTTTCTTCTTGTATTAACTGAAATATCCTAGCTGCTGATTCAGTTGCAGATCTAGGATGGTGAGGTACAACCTTAATGGCCCTTGATTTGTTCTCACTGATTTCTGGATTTGGACTGGACTCCTCAACTGCTGGTGGTTCAGTAGGAAAAAGAGGAAGCACTTCCCCATTACCTCTCTCAGAGGGGCTACTAGCTGTACTTCCCAACAATTCACTTCCCTTTGATCCATGGAATTTCTGAACATGAAATGGCATCGAATGGCTCGTTTGGCTCGGCATTTCACATGAGTTTTCTTGATGTGTCAAGTAGTTGACGTCCCCAGTTGATATCTGGTTTTCCTGTTCTTTTGACTTGACTTTACCAAAAAGACTCACTTGATCTGGAACTGACCCCGACATGGATTGATTAGTTACCGGAACGCCGTAAGGTGGAAAGTATGCCTGGTTCAATGGAATTGAGCCAGGAAAATATCCAAACCCTCGGTGGTGAGATGCAGGAACAGCATAAGCTGGAGTGTAAAAGTCTCTAGCTCCACTACCTGTATTTAGGTTCATTGTTCCGAAGTTACCGTACATCGGTGTCATGAATCCGGCACTTGGAGGGCATGGCCCTGTATATGGTTTGTAAATAAGCCCTTCGGAGGGGGACATAACAGGAACCAACCATTGATTTCCTGGTGTAGGTTGGTTGAAGCACCAGGGATCTGATTTTGGGGCAGCAGCAGTGGGAGTTTGTGGTGGCATGTCTTTTACACGAAGCTCATGGGTAGTTTGTTGAGCAAGTGCAAGTTTACTGTTGTCCTTGTTGAAAGAAGGTAAAGGAAGCTCAGCAAGAGGATTCTTATCTGCACATTTGCTGTTGAGAACAAGATTGGGCCGTTGATGAGTCTCTTTCACCATGGTGCTCGAAACCGGTTGTTGAGCACACTCAGTTAGCTTGTTCTTAACAGCAGAAAGAGCTGATGGTGGGTTGTCCAAATAGTCTTCAAGTAAGATGTGTGGTGATCCAGCAATGAGTTTTTGAACCTATGTAAATTCAAGCAGTAAACCATTTAAACTAAAGGAGAGCGGGATACAAATACAACGACCAGAGTTCAAGTAATGACTGGAGCCAAATGATGGTGTACCTCTATGAGTCTATGCAACTCAAACACCTGTAATGCAAAAATCCTTTGCTGACTGAAAACAGTTGTAAAAGGGAGAATAAGGGATCAGATGAGATATACCGAGATCTCAAAGAAGATCTCAAAGAAGACATAAAGTACTGCAATGGAAATCCAACCCAAAAGATAACTCTCAAATGAGAAGAATAAGTCAAATATACAATGAATTTTAATCACAATGGAGATTTTAAGAGGTCTGACCAATCAAAGGATCATTTAATGGTAATGCATGCAACTTGCAAAGAGAATGTTACTTGATAAATGAACTCTTAAAAAAACCGTCAAGGATTAACAGTACATATCAGATCATATAAGCTAGTCATAATGGCAGTTACATCAATCAGAAGACGTCATAACTGGTGAATAGCTCAATTTTGAAACGTCTTCTAGATGACACTGATATACCCAAAAGTTTAAGCTAATGGGTGATGGTAAATTTAATTATATCGATCTTTTAACACCTCTTTACGTTACTTGTAGGCTTGAAAATTTGTAGAAGACCCAATAAGTGGAAATCAATATTAATTAGGGAGAAAATGATATTACTGGAGTTTGAATACATGACCTCCTATTCTAATATCATGCCAATCACTGATTGACCCAAAAGCTTAACAAACTGAATTTACAGAGTCAACTTAAGAATTGGTAAGCTTGATGACATGATATGATAAACAGAAGTATAGTAGTGAGGGTATCAGACTACTAGATGGCCTTTCTATTTACCATGAAGTTTGACACAGGATACTACTTAGCAGCACAATATCTGCGATGTATCAACAAGGCTTAGGCAAAAAAGAATACTCACTGAACAATCGCTTTTCTAGCTTTCCAGAATTGTTTTTCGCCAATCAATCCCACGACAACATCAGGGGAGATATTTGGAGCTGAAGTTGAATCTACTAAGAAAGCATCTGAAACATTGTCCTTTTGTTCTACTTCTCTCAAATGCACAGTAGAGAACTTCTCGAACTCATTAGGCCTGCTGTGGTTATCAAGGTTTTCTAAATTTCTATCCCCATCTCTAGGTGGCAACACTGAACATGATTCTCTAATGACCATGGATGAATTTTCCAAACTGGGAACTCGGCTGCACCCCACCTTGTCTTGGACGGCTTCAGAGCTCTGCTCAGCCAAACCTTCTGGATATGCTCTCACATTTGCACTGAACAGTCTGTTCGAATTGCTGACTGAAGTCCAGCTTTCTTTAGCCATGGATAGATGGGGTAACTTTGCCTTTTCAAAGTCCTTATACTTTGTTGAAGGGCAAGCCTTCGCCTCTAACAAAGGCCTACCAGTGACTGAAGGGATAAATATAGACCTCTCTGCAGGATCCTGAGTAACCTTGGTCAAATTTCGCTTCTCCTCAACTTCATTCCCCACGTATTTTCTAGAAGTAAGATTTGTGACAGCTATATTGCCCTGTGGTTCACGAGCAATTCCAAGTTGTGCAGAAGAACTCATACTGGTGCTTGACATCCTTTCCCTATCATGGTTTTGCACACCAGTTTTAGGTTGGTCAGAGGCAGGAACACTGAACTCATTATCCTTTTCTCTAGCATCCTTTGAAGAAAAGTTCTTGAGAATTGAGACTTTATTATTTGCGACTGAATTGCCTTGAGGATTTGATGACAATGATCCTGTTGCTACCAGACTTGTCTTTAGCAACTTTGCCTCATTACTTTGCACAACTCCTCTAGAACCATAAGAGTGAAGTTTCTCAGCCTGATGAGATTGTACAGAGCACTTGGAAGACGATGAGAAGATGCCCCTTTTTTGGCCAGCAAACTGCAGAGCAAGAAAGTTCATGCAATCAATAGCACGAAATGAATAGAGAATTAATGAACATGACAAGACAAACACTTAAGTTGGTAATTAGTAAAATGCAGTGAGGCTTCAAAACTGGACATATTGGCTGATTTTAAGCCGTGTTTGCCTCTTAGAGAGGCAGTCTGTTCCAAAATGGTTCACAGGAATCAAACTGCCCCTCATTTTCTATTATTGATTCTCAGAGTATTTTCATCAAACATAGGAATATGACTATATGGTTTCAGTTTCAGTAACCAATAGGATAATCAAATGTAACTTTTCTTAGAAGAAAACATCGAGGTCGATACTGAAAAACCGAAAAAGTCAGGCACTAATGCAGTGATAAACATGTGAGTTGTGAATAATTGCAGTAATTTATGAAGCTTACATGGCTAGGAGACGTCAAGGGAGCTGGAGTGCTGCTTGGAAGAGGAGTGGCTGAAGCTGATCCAGAGGAAAACCTTTGAGTAGGGATGGTAAGCTGCTCATAGAGAGCCATTTTATTCCTTGGAGGGGCTCTTGGGCCTCCTTTCTCTGTGTCATTCACATGAAGCCTGGGGAACATCGGACTTAACAATTTTTCTTCATCCTTTCCTCCCCCCATCCTCTTTCCAAAGTTCCAAATGAAACAAATTTACTAAATTCAAAATTCACCAGAAGAACCCAATTCCATGATTTTCTGTGTTAAAACAAAGGGATTTCCATTTCAAAAACAGAAAGCCCATAAATATCCTTCACCAGTTTGCAAAATATCAAATACTTTTACAAGTAACACAATCGCAACCTTTTGAGGGAAAAAGGTTAAAGATTCCACTTAATTTTAGAAAGCCCTTTCTTCATTTTTTAACTATTTATCTAAAACCAACCATCAAATCACAAAATTCTGCCAATCCAGAAAGAAAAAGCATTAATTTTGGTGAGGGATTCACAATGGGCAGATACCCATCATCAGCCCACCTCAAATGAACAAATCTTCTGGCTGAAATGCATGGAAAAACAGAAAGAACACATGAAAAAACAAGGAGAAAGAGAGAAAGAGAGACCAAACACTGGCAGCACCCAAAAATCCAAACAGTAGAGAAAAAGAAAAAGTTGAAAAACAATATAAAAAAAATTGAAGATTCTAAGTGACAACAAAAATGCAGACAACAACCACAAAATCAAACACCCAAAAGGAAAAAAGTACAGAATTTGGCAGCTAAGCAATCAAAGTAGCTGAAGAAGAAGAGGAAAAAAGGAAAATATGAGAAAGAAGAGCTGAAGGTAAGATAGAAGCAACAACAAAACAACAGACCGTACATGGAAATACAAGAAGGAGGCTAAAAAAAGTCAGCAGTTATATATAAGGGAGAAAAAAGGAGAAAAGGGGAAAGAATAGAAAGAAAAGACCTATTGGATAAAGAATATATATTGGGAAAGATGGATTCTGTGAAAGAATAGGGTTACCTTGGATTTGCACTACAGAGGATCCCATCAACCCACAAGAAGGAAAAAAGAAAGTAAAAGGAGAGAAAGAGAAGAATAAAAACAAAAAAACTGAAAGTTGAGAGTAATGTGGGAACCAGGTGGGAAATGGGATAGAATGAGAACTACTTTTAGGCAAAAGGGCCTAATCCCAGAAGCCAAAGAATGGTGTTTCTCCAGCTTCTCATATCTGCCTCCATAGCCACAGCTACCCCACAAGAAAAGCCTAGTTGTCGAGATTCAATTGGATTGAAAGACCCAATTTTGAAAACATTTTGATTGTGGGGTACTGACTGAGTCTAGCACATGGTGGAGTATTTTGGCTACGCTCTTCATCTTTCAACCTCATGTTTTTGCTTCCTTTACAGAAAATATTTGGCCAATCTCTTAACGAAAAATCCGTTAAAGATCGTCTTCAAAAAAGCTTGGAATCAAATTTTTCTCTTTCTTTTTCCGGTTGTATTGATTCAACCAAAGGCAAAGGAGAGAGAATTTGGGGTTCTGGATATTGTACGGTCTTTAATCGTTAATTTGACCACAAAGATCTCTCTCTCTCTTTTATTTTCTTTTAAAAAACACAGAAAGATCTCTTTTTTTTTATTATTTATTTCTGTGTGACTCAATATTATAATCACACGTGATCCGATTTATTACGTGGGCAACGCAAAGCCATTAAAAATTTTGATTTTTTTTTCAAGAAAAGAAAAAATTGGTTTATTTTTTGCTTAACTCCTTCCATCCGACACGCGCAAGCTGTCGGGGCGACTTACCGTCTGTTGGGACGACAAGTCGTTCTACGCTCTAGGAATTTCAATGACATTGGGCCTACACTTAATTTCAACCGGCCCATTTAGTCCGAGCTCTGCGGCTTCAAGATTTGGGCCGTCAACAGAAAAGCACGGCCCATGTCTACGTCCTGTAGAAAAGGCCCAAGAGGGTAAATACTTGGAAATCCTTCCAAATACTCAAAATAATAGACTGCATTTTGAAACATAGACGAAAAAAAGAGTAATTATTTTAAATAACAAAACTACTAGAAATATTTTCAATATAGCAAAATGTCATATCTATCAATGATAGATACTAATAGACACCATAAGTGTCTATCACTAATAGACACCATAGGTATCTATCACTAATAGATAGTGATAGATGATAGTAGTATATCAGTGACATTTTGTTATATTTGTAAATAAATTGGCTCGTTTTTCTATATTTGAAAGCATAAAAAAAGGTTAGAAATGTGGTTAAATAGTGAGATTTCACTTAATTTTTCATATTTATCCTCAACATAATATACCAAGATTTCTCTCCCTATTTTTTTGAATGATGTAATCCTTTAAATTTGGAATCATCATTCCCTTAATTATGAATTTGTTATTTAAGTTTAAATATGAAATCTCATTTAAATTCTTATGGAATAAATTTTTTAATTAGATTGGTCACTAATACTCATCTTTTTACCTCATTCCTAATGGTTGAAAAAAATTCTATCTACCTTCATACATTTTTCCATGGCCAAGTCAAAGACAACACTCACCCAGATTTTGTAATGTGATATGGTGTACTCGAAGATCAGAGTGCTAAACACAGGCGTAGGATGGAAGCAAACGTACAAATCTTTGTAAAGTCTGAGATATGGAAAAAAGAGAGAAAATCAATGTGGGAAGAGCCAATCGAGTAACTGGCATCGCACATCAACTTTCAAGGGGAATCCATTAAATTTTTAAGATATCTTCTTTTTATTTAAATTTTCCTTGTGACAGAAACAACTTCTATTTCTATAATGTTACAACAAGATGAAACAAGTGTACCTTTTAAAGTGACCCAACTTGAAGATAACAACTAAGGAGATAGACGTAAAGAGATCAGATGAAACATTTTTTAAAAATAATTTTAATAAAGGAAACCATATTTTCAAGCAACAGACCCTTGGTCTCTATACTTTTTTTGGGTAATGATTTAGTGTATAAAGTTTAAAATGTAGGAAAATATCTATTTATACCCCTACACTTTGAAAAAAAATTTAGTTAAAACTTTGAACTAATAATAGTATCAATTTTAATTTTGAACTTTCATAAATGTATCAATTTATACTCCCTTCACTTTGTTTAGAAAGTTGTTGTCTCTAACAAGTAGTATCAGAGTCATGTCTTTGACTTAGTTGTGTTGTGTAGATAATCATGGTGATATGTAGTTGATGAGCTATCAGATATAGATATGCTCCAGTTAAGAGTGGACTAATTAAAATCAATATGCTCGAGAATAATACACGGAGATGACTATACAAAGGGAGGTTTAGTAGTCCGTTGAGGGGAGGATTGTTGGAGAGCGTAAAGTATCATATTGGCAAAAGAGAAAATCATTGGCTTATAAGAGAAGAAGAAAAACTTCATTAATACGAGACATTTTAGGTAAAACAACAAATAACGTCATGAGAACTTATGGCTGAAGCAAACAATATTATACTATTTGTAGATTGTTGTGCCTATTAAACCATTGGAATTTCACATTTCTTAAAAAAAAAAAAAAAAAAAAAAATTGGTCACTCCACAAATTGGGGGCAATAAGACGGTGTCGTTTAAAGGAAGAGTACAATATTTTCACGAAAGAGGACAAGAAAGAAAATGACGAAAAAAACAAAGATAATGTTAATTTAAAAGACAGATTGGAATTTTTGAAAGAAGGGTGGAAGTGGGGCCCGCATATGGCGAAGGCTTCGCTGTTACGATTTTCCACGTGAGACAAGGTTATCAGGAGACAATCCAATAAGAGAATGCCACGTGTGAAAGGATGGTTGCGTTCACGTGTGAGCCGTAATAATGGAATTGACAAGGATATGTGTGGGGACCAATGGGAAAAAAAAGAAGGAGAAAAGAGGGGCAAAATGCAATGTAACTGATTTAAGGGCCTTGATTTCCCCTTTTTTCCATCATAATTGATGCATCAACGGTCAGATTTGCATGATGGATGAGGAGATAAAAATGGACCCAAATTCATATTACAAAAGAAACAATCGCATTTGACTTGGTCCCACTAAATTTATTTACATTGTACTTTGAACCTTATGTACTTTCTCTAGTTTGGTTTTTGAATTTTTACAACCTTATGCAAAATTTTATAAAAGGTATAATAGATCTATGAATTTTTTATTTTGTCGAATGATCTAACCGATCTTTAAGTTTTTAGTCTACCGTTTTATAGTTTCATATTAAATTCAAAGTATTTTTTTAATCTTATAAAATATGAAATTGAATTATTTGTCTAACAATATCATGATCTTTCTTTAAAAAAAAAAACCTTTTAATTTATGTTTAATAGGTCAGTGAATTTAATGAAAGTTTCAAATATGATAGAAATTTATTAGACAAAAAATTGAAAGTTTAATAAATATATAAAAAACACTTTTAAACTTCAAAGATTTATTAGACACTTTTTAAAGTTTAGATATATACTATATACACAACTTTAAAAGTTTCATACGTCAAACTTTTAAATTTTTTTAGTTCAATAATTGAGAGGTGGGGCATGAAATTTTCAACTTTAAAAAAAGATAAATTGTATTTTATTCATTAAACTATACTTAAATTGACCTTTTAAACCGCTTTAAATAATAGTCTTAAAGCTTTTGAGTTTTTTTTTTTTTTTTTTTTTTCATGATGCACATTTGACACTTATGTAACGAAGTTTGAGTGATATCACATGATTTAGAAATCAAATGAAAGTATTTGCAAGACTATCAAAAAGTAATTGTTTGATTAGCTACATAGTTAAACTCACTTAGATCAACACATGTGTAACTACTTATTATGATCGGTTTGACTTACTATTATATTGTTTTAAATTTGATGAAACAAAATTTTATATTTTCACTCTATCAATCAAAGCAAAAGATAATTAAATAAACATGATTTAACATATGTGATACTTGAATTTGAAATTACTTTTTGAAATCAAGTATTTTTTTTTTCAAAACCATTTTTAGATTTTCATGATCATTATATATATATATATATATATATATAAAATAAAAAAAACTCTTTAAATAACCCCACACTCTTGCCAGAATTATGTTGAACTCACTCTAAAATTTAATTTCCGTGCTTAAAGGAATAATTTTTCATGTATTTATGAATTCCCTATTTAAGAAAAATTGACTTTACAAGAGAGAGCTTCATTTTGTATTCAAATTAATTACCTATGTCATGTTACCTGTTTAGGCAAAGATGTGACAAAGTGTTGTTTTTTCCCCCTTTTTTTCAATAAAGACAAAGAAAAGGCAACAATTTAGAAGCTTCTTTTGTTTGCTAAATTTTACCATGTATGGCGTTTTTAAGTAAAAAAAAAAAAAAAAAATCAATATTATAGCTTTTAATTATTGTTTTATAGAGATGTGATTTGATAGTTTGTAAAGATGGAAATTATTGTACTAATCTGCACTACACTCCACCTTAGAGAGCAAGAAAAAATAAATAAATAAATAAATAACTTTTAAGGGCATTTGAGTAATTATTAAAATATGCCTTCCCCTTCTATCTTATTAAACTCAATCCCTTCATTGTCTTATTGCAAGTTGGCTATATGTAACATACTTCTTCTTGTAGGAACTAATTCCTTCCTAACTCATGTCATCAAAGTCCAAAAATTCCTCAATTTTTTTCTATCTTAAAAAAAAAAAATGAAATCTTTTATTATTTACTGTCTATTATTATAAATTATATAAAAAAAATTAAACAACTCTTACCTATATTATTAATAACTATTTATAATCGACGGTGGTATATATCATTCATTTTCTATTTTAGAGGAAAGAATCTACACATAAAATTTAATGTATGTCATCTTCGCACATTAATGAAAAACAAGACAAAAATTTTATATAGATGTAAAATAACGTAATAATAGAGAACTAACATTTAATGGGAGAGAAAATTCATGAATAATACATTGTTCATTTTACATTGATACACCATATTAATAAGTTCACATATAAAAATCAAATTCATCATAAAATAATAATATTTTTAACCATATGTGGAATGGGTAAATCAAATCTTTTATCTTGATATCAATCGTATAAACTTTATACTAGTCGAATTATATTATTTTGGTTAAATTAATAATAGAAATAATATAAGGATTTTTTTTTTTCAAAAAAAATTTATCTTGAAACAAACAGAAATTGATTTTATATTGTAAAATGGGTGAGCCATGATCCGAAGTTTGGGACAAGTTGCAGGGAAAAAATGTTAGAGATGAGACAGTACATGATGTCTTACTTATACCAGATAACATTTGTCCACTTTGTAAGGCAAAAACAAATAGAATACTCTGATTGACAGTTTCATATTCTCTCAGCCATTATATAGTTTCTATGATTGAATTTTAACCCAAGTTAGAATTTCCAATTGGCTTATCCTTTTCCTTGTTTGGCTGATATTACAAAATTACCTCTACTTTTTTTCTTTTTAAGTCGCAATATTATTACCGTGGACTTTTCAGAGATGGAACGTTGGATAAAATTAGAACTTGAAACAGTATTGTGCACGATGACCTAAAACATAACTTGGACTCAGACACCAAACACTGTTCTAAGTCCTGTATTGTTTTAACTAACTTGAGCATAACTCAACTGGTTGATTCATAAACCACTTACTCAAACTCAAACTTTCAACTCCAAAGCAATAGAAACTATGATTGGAACTTGGGCAACATAAAATTGGGACTTGAATACTACACACCGTTCTAAGTTTCATACTGTTTATAGCTAACTCGAGCATAGATCAACTAATAGGATCATAAATCACTCACTCAAACTTTCAACTACAAATCGATAGAACAAACGATAAATACTGACATATTATTCTAAGTTCTACATCATTTATAGTTAACCTAAGCATAACACAGCTGGTTAACTCACAAATCACTCAAACTCTTCAACTCTAAACTGGTAGAAACTATAATTAGAACTTGAAGTAAAAATTAAGATTTGAATACTGTCACACCGTTTTAAGTCCCATTTTTAAGCTGATTAACTCAAACTATTCCTTCAAACTCAAACTTTTTTTTAGCTCCAAATTGATTGAAACTATGAACCAATCACGTTTGAATTTGATTTTGATGTATTTTGCAATTCTCTCACTGTCATCTGGTGCAAGAAAATTAGGGTTATGAAGAAAAACATGAGAGTTGACAAATAACAAAGAGATGTTTCACCAAAACATAGCCTATTTAATGAGCTCACTGATTATGGGGAGCATGTGGGTGCTCAGCTCACAAGTCAGAAACCAGTTTCTCTCTCTTTTCTCTCTATTATGTAAGCAGTAATAAAACCAGGAAGATGAGAAGAATTTTTCAATTTTTTTTTTCTTTTTCTTTTTAATATAATAGACAACTTGTTTATTTATTATGCTCTCAAATCTAATTCTTCCTAGCTACCCCTATATATATAAACATTATTGTCTTTATGAGATATGGTCTTCATTTTCTTAATTTCAATTTAACCAAAATCATTATAATCATTATTTGAAAATGATATAACATTATTCTCATTGTTCTGTTTTTGCTATATATACAATGTTTCTAAATTGAACCCTTTCATCATCACAGTTAGATGTTTTTGGTACATCAACATTTATAAAGTTGAGGCCAAGCCCATTATTATGCTATTGACATTTCCAAAAGAAAAGGAAAGAGGAAAAATAAAATAAAATAAAAACAATATACATCAGGAATCACTATTACTTATCCTTTTTTTTTTTGGGTCAATTCTAGATTCATCTAATTTGTTTCTATTTCATAAATAAACCAGATAAGGTATGGATAAATAGATAAGGATCCCTTTCCAGTTTTTTTTTTTTTTTTTTTTTTTTTTTTTTTAAACATATAACTCTTTTTGATGTTTTCTAATTTTGATAATCTCTCAAACTTCTGTTGTTGTGTGTTCAATAATTAAGGAATCATTAGAGTGAATTTTGCAAAGGAGAAAAGGTAAAGCTATGATTAAAGCTATGATTAATAGGAAAAGTTTTTATTGTTGAAAAAGATGCCTTTGGTCTGTCAAAATGACAGTTTTTACAGAAAGCTAAGCCTTTTTAGTGCGCATGGTATTGGTATGGCATATATATAAGCAACCAAAAAGGAGGGTCAGGTCAGAACTAGAGATGAGCTCTCCCCACTTGAATAAACTACAAAAAAAATAAAATATTAAAAAAATGGAAAAATTTTCATTTTTCAACAAAGTTTTGATACAAAAGGATATGAAAACCAATTTGAGAATTAACAACATTTGTTATTTCAACCCTCAATTAACCGATTCTAAAACCTCAAAATCAATTAGTACAATAAAAATTAGATAAAGTTACCTTGTGATCGAAGATCGTAAGGTAAAGAGAACTAGTTCTTTACTATAGATTTGAACACTCTACAAATAAGTTGATCAATTTTATACAAATACTAATGCATGCAACCGTAGATCATAGTACAATGAATCTCCGTCATTCCTATAATTCAAATCCAAAAATCGTCCTAATGGGCGAATTTTAGATAGTCTCCCAAAAAAAAAACGGTTTATTTTGAGTTGCTGGTGGTTCCTATCATCTCCCCCACTTGAATAAACTACAGAAATAAAATACTAAAAAAATAATAAAGAAATGGGAAAATTTTCATTTTCCAACATAGTTTTGATTCAAAATGTATCACTGAAATCTCATTCTTCCCAATTTGCAGAAATATATATAGTGATTATTTTATAGGATAAAAGAAATCCCCCCACCAAACTGACAAAAGAAAAGCTTATCTTTTTCAAACGCATTATATTTCTGTCAACTGTTTAGTTATATATATTTTATATATTTTTTTTTTTTTCTTTCTTCCCTTGTGCTCATTGTTTTACATCTTCAAAGTACAATTACCAATATCTTGTTGCATTATATAGCCTTTGGACAGTTTTCTTTCCATTCCCATCTATAAAAACCAAACCTTTCTTCTGTTTTCCAGAAAATAACTTTGATTCTATTTTCTCCATAGCCATTTCAAGGTACAATAACATAACAACTTTTCTCTGTTAATTCCTTCTTCTTCTTCTTCTTCTTCTTGCTTTTCACTCACTTTCTTGTTTTATACGTTTCCTCTTTGCATGAATGTTTGGACTTTCTCTTTTGGAGTTTCTATTTCCTTTTCCAATGGTTGACAAATATTAGTCGCCAAAAACTGACATAAGCAATGGCCATTTTCTTCCTCTTGTCGCAGTTTCTTCATCATTTTCCAAATTAAGAAAGGGTTGGTTAGTGTCATGCCAGAATGTACAAAAGGAGTTTAAATTGCTGAAGGAAAGTTTGCAACTTTTATTCTCCTATTCAAAAAGCTTCAAACAAGATCAGTATTTTTCGTTTTTCGCCATCGGTTTGGTAAGTTTCGTGAATTTTCTTATCGTTTTACTTCGTTGAAACAAGAAACGAGAAATGACTTGTGTTAACGAAGTTTCGTTGTGTTTTGTATTTCAGGGATTTGAATTGATAATGGATCATTTGAATTGGAATGGTTATGGATCAAGAGTTGCGACGAAGACGACGAGGTCGGTGTCATCCGCGTCGTTTTGGAGCAATTACCAACAAGGAGTTGAAGAAAGGTTCATGATATCCAACTCAAATAATTCCAACTTCTTCAACTCAGTTCAAGACCTACCAATTAAAGAAGCTGCAACTTGTTCAACTCTGGTTTCAAAAACAGGGGAAGCTTTGGTTATGAGTCCTCCATTGACAAGCTTTACAACATCTAGCAACATGGATGTTATTGGCCTTGAATCACAGCTCCTCACCAGCTTCAACGGCGACAAATCGGCGGCAGTAACGGCGTGCTCTCTCGAGTCGTTGGACTGTTTGCTTTCAGCTACAAACAGCAACACAGATACATCAGTTGAAGATGATGGATCAGTTTCAATGATGTTAACAGATTACACCAATTTATGGAACTTTGGAGGCAATGCAGCAGCATCTTCAAAAGAATCTGAAAAGAATGGCTCAAATTCTACAAAGAGAAGCCATGACCAAACTCATTTCAAAGCTGCAGATTACTCTATTTTCTCAAATAACATCATAAATCTATCTGATTCCACTTCAGACAGTGGAGGATTTAGGATCATAACAGATCAGAATCTGCCAAAACAGAAGAAACCCAGATCAGAAAAGCCACCAAGTTCATCAAACATCAATTTTCAACAATCATGTTCATCAGGATCTTCTTGTATTGATCAAGAGCCTGATCCAGAGGCCATTGCACAAATGAAAGAGATGATCTACAGAGCAGCAGCTTTCAGGCCAGTGAATTTGGGGTTAGAAATGATAGAAAAGCCCAAAAGGAAGAATGTGAGAATTTCAACAGACCCACAAACTGTAGCAGCAAGGCAAAGGAGAGAGAGAATCAGTGAGAGAATTAGGGTTTTGCAAAGGCTTGTTCCTGGTGGAAGCAAAATGGATACAGCATCAATGCTTGATGAAGCTGCAAATTATCTCAAGTTCTTGAAGTCTCAGATCAAAGCCCTAGAGAATCTTGGGCAAAAGCTTGAGTCTTTGAATTGTCCTCCAACTAGCATAGCTTTCTCTTTCAACCCATCTTTTCCCATACAAACATCATCATCATCCTCCCATAATAATTTCACACTCCAAAATCCCAACCATCTTATTAGCCAATTTCCCCAAAACTAATCTTTCTTCCTACAAAAACTGCCCTCAAGATTACTCAACTTTTGATCAACTGATGTAGCTCAAATTTATTGGTTCATGTTTCAATCTTCAATGTATTTCTCTTCTTCTTTCTCTCTTTCTCAACATATATCAATAAATTCACATACCACCCATCATCATAAATCACTTAGCTAGAATGGTTAAATCATAGGTAAATCCAAAAGATCAAGCTAATGAGTTACAATAAATTTATTATTTTAATGCTTTAATACTCTCCCTCACTTGTAGAATTGAAAATATATAGAAAGTTCAAGATATTATACGAGTTCCAACACAACATATTGCTTTGATACCATGTTAAACCACCAAAGAATTCAAAAGCTTATCTATTTCAATGCTTTAACAAGAATGATCCAGACTAAAAGAAAATCCCATTTTCGCAAAGTACACAGTTTAGCAAGCTATAATCCAAAGTTCCAAACATATCAGATCAGTTATAAATGACATGAATATGATCCCATGGTGCTGCAATATATAACAGAAAACTGGCTGATTGGAGATCATCAATGGAAATGAAAAGAGTTTTTTTTTTTTTTTTTTTTTTTTTTTCATTTTGTTCTTGGAATTACAATAATAATGAAGACTCTTTTTTAATGATGATTGATTGATAATGAGGCTTTAGCTTTTTGTGTGTAGCAGGGGAAAAAGCTTAGTAATAATAGCAGTATGATTAAGATGAAAGGGGAGTTAGAAAGTGAATGTTACTTTTGAAACTTTGGTCTTTGTAAATGAAAAGAATCAAGCTTTTTCTTGGGGGAAAACTCTTTTTTTTTTTTATTATTATTAACAATTCTGATCTATTTTTCATTTCCACCCCATTTTTTTTTTACTGTGATTACCAATGCTTTTGAAACATTCTCTTTGGAAATATGAGCCAAAGTCAGTGGTGTGGTCTCCTTGATTCAATCCAAAGCGTGCTCTTGGGAATCACTCCAAATTTATTGCTAAGCACATGCTTTATGCTTCTTTTTTGGCTTGCTATTAAATCTCTCTCTCTCTCTCTCTCTCTTGGCACTATAATAAGCAGATTTTAGTTTAGCTATGTCTTATGTTCTCCAACTTAGCAGAGAATCAGGTTTTTTCATTTTTAAAACACCATTTAGCTAGCTTTGATTAAATAAACCATATATCAGTTCTTCAAAAAAAAAAAAAAGAAAAAAAATCCCTACATCACTATTATTCTATTTCAAATTAACATATCCTATTCCTATGATCATATATACCACTGTGGATGCATGTGCAATATAATGTATGTGGCTTATTTCATACCACTCGAATTTTTTAGAATCCGATTCGAGGTGTTGTTGCGTGATATATAACCCGATAAAGCTAAAATTTGTTTAGAGTTTCTAAATTTTAGCCACTCAATCTTCTTAGGATAAGAGACGGTTCATATTTTGACAATTGAATAATATCGTTATGCTTCTTAAGTAGCTTTTGGTTTTGGTTTTACCCAAAAAATATGTTATGATAGAAACTATTGACAAACAAAGAATCAAACAAATTTACGTTGATTTATTATATCTTGAGGAGCAATAGAGTACATAATAAATACGTAAGTAAAGATTATAGGCTTTATGTATAGCACCACCTCTTAAACCCTAAACACAATAGTAAAAAATAAAAGCTTAGTGCTTGGTCATTTGGAGCGTCGGATATCAAAGATTTAAAACATTTCAACAAGATATATCTCATACCAATTGAGACGGTGTTGATGTTTTTCTTATATACAGACGATAATTTTCTTTGTCTAATTGATGAGAAGCTTTAGTTGCACTCTCAACTTTTATTTTCTTGAACATAAAAAGTAACTTAAAACGTTACAATCAAAATGATACCGACCAAACAACATGAAAAAGAAAAAGACAAAAAAAAGGGGGAAACAAGTTGGGAAATAGAGAGTTTGATTGAATGCAAATTGATGATGATGATGATGATACGTTAGAGTAGAGAATTTTGAATTTGCCCAAATTTTAAGCATTTTCAGTTGCAAAGAGGCAGAGGGTTGCCTGAATTTGTGGGTTAGACATTTAAGCCTTTGGTTTGGTTTGTGACATAAATGGAGAAGGTGATAATGTGGGTCACATCCCAAAGTAACAAACTTTAGGGGAGAGAAAAGAAAATGAAATTATTTTATTATATTTTATTTTTGATTATTTAATTATTATTATTTTGGGCAATTCAATTGGACTCTTATTTTGTAGGCTTTCCGACAGTTGACTTTGTCCAACCAATGGAGACATCACATAGGGTGTTGTTGAAGCAAAAAGTCTAATATAAAGGGTCAAAGGACACGTGTTGACCTCTTATTGGCCTGTCTTGCGGTGGCCAATACGGGGTAGTTCGGTCATATCTTATCTTTGTTTTGTTCTCCCGGAAAAGGAGATTTGGAGGTCATTCTCTTAACCGTATAGCAAATAGCTGTATGGATGTACATGTATATACCAAATCTTCTATTCATTCTATCAATAATCTTTTTTCTTTTTTTGAAATCTAAGATATTTTTCTTGAGATAAAAATTGTTGTTAACCCTCTAGCTTTGTTTATAAAAAAATATGTAACCGAAATGATATTATGATGTTCGAGTAGAGAGGAGTAGATAAATGTTTGGGATCATTCTCATTTTGTTGTTTTAAGTATGGTTAAGAAAGGATAATTACTACATATACTAACAAAGTGCGTCATCCTCCCTAGTTGCTCAATCAAGGAATTCCAAAGTTAAATGTGCTTGGGTTAGAGCAGTCTTATGTTCGGTAACCCCATAAAAAAAAGCATGCTGAAAAATATCTTATAGTCTGTAGGGACAGGTTTTCCTCTCGCAACCTGTTTAAGACAAGTAAGGTCACTTGGCCAAGTAGATGGAGAATGACGGTGTTATGTGTTGAATATGGATTCTGAATCATAGTTCAGATCTTGGTCCTTTACATACATATGATTCTTAGAGATGTTTACGGGGCGGGGATGACTTCCCACCAAATTCTCCATGGGGATCGGGTTCCTGGGGAAGTTTTTCCCCTTTGATTTTTTTTAAAGAATCAATTAACATAAATCACTATTATGGAAAAGTTTAAATTAAATGGTTAACTTTTATATGATTAGTTTTACATGAACAATTAGAATTTAAAGAGAAATTACTCAAAATTTTCAAGTTGAAGGAAATAATTATCTATCAAATTATTCATATATATAATTTAAATATATTAAAATTCAAACCTATCGTTTTTTACACTAATTCAAATATATTCATTATTTTAACCAATAAACAATAAATCTTGAAAATTAAATATAATATTTATAAAACAAAAACAAAAACATAACATTAAATTACTATAATAAATATAAGAAAAAAGCCTAACAAGGCGGGGATGATTTTTTTCCCCACCTAAACGTTCGTGGCGGGTCCTCATTGGGCCCATCCCTATGGAAAAAGTGGACAGGACATCTCTAATGATTCTGCCTAAGTGGTTTGTTAGTCTTTCAAGGTTGAGTTTTGATACCCTTAACTTTTAATACCCTTAAATTGCATCCCAAACTTAAATTAATGTTGCAATTTTTACCCTTTAACAAATTTTTTATTTCAAAATTTGTTAAAGAAAATATTATCACGTGTTGTTTTCAATGAATTATAAAACGTGTGCATGGTACAAATTTGATAAAGTTTTAAAGAAAAACAACATTTGTTAAATTTATAACGTCTGGCATAGTTATTCAATAATTAATTTGTGCATTAATAAAAATTAATTTTAAAAAAATTGAAATAAGTGAGTTTATGGAGATTTGTACATAATTTTTATGGGAGGTAAAATTAGTGAGTAAACTAGCAACACATTTGAATAATCAATGGAAACTGTAACTTTTAACTATGGAAACAAATTTAATGAAATTGAAAATTTATAGTGAAAATTGATACAACACGACAAGTATAAGGGTAGTGTTGGACCGGTATGGCAACCTTAGAGAAGGTGAATATGGTTTCTTTAAACTAATGAAAACTTTTTCCTAATGTGGGCCCAATTAAGCAAGTCAATAAGCTTTTTGCTAATAAGTAATTTAAACGATAATTCCATTCAAATAAATTCAACCCAAAATAATAAAAAAATTAAAAGTAACACTTTATAACATCCTATTTAATTTCAACAAGAAGATTGATATATGATATGAAATTTTAAGAACTACCAATTTCAATAAATAATTATTAGCAATTGATTTCAAGAATTAAAAAATGCAATTAATTTCATGCAATGAAATATAATAGCAAAAATTAATTGCAAAAATAAATAGGAGAGGGATAGAAAAAATAACACCGAAAATTTATAGTGGTTCGGCACAACCGGCCTACATCCACTTCCCAAGTTCCTGTTGGGTATTGTCACTACGAACTTAACTCTTTCCACGGTTTAGAGTCGAACCGTTACAACGTTCCTTTTCCGGGTGCAAGAACAAACCCGATCCTTTCCACGATTGAGGATCAAACCGTTACAACCACTCTTTTTAGGGATCAAGAGCAACCCTTACAATGAATTTGGAAATAAAGAGCAATATGAGAAAACTCTCTCAAGGAGTAAATTTACAAATTTGAAGCACCCAATAAATCAATCCTCATAATACAATAAATCTCTCTCAAGAATTAGATGAAAAGAATAAAATTGAAGCTTTGAGAGAATAACAATGGTGGCTTTGAGGATTGTAAAAATATGTAAAATTATTGTTAAAATTTTGGAGGAGATGAAGTGTTTAAAAAGAGAAAAAAAAGTTGGTGGAAACTACATTAAATTTTGACCATTAGATGTTGGTAAAAGAAAAATTGAGCGGCAGAGATTTAAACTCAACTAGCCGTTAACCATACACATAATATAATATAAAATTTATTTTCTTTTAAAGGCAACTAGATGTTAAACAATATATAATAATATTAATTTTTTTTTTTTTAAATTCATTTTGTTTTTAAAATCATTCTTTTTAAAATCAACAAAAATCAAAAGCTCCATGTGTCACTTATCTATTGATCCACTTGTCATCCTCTAGTAGGTCCACTTTGATGATTTGGCTGCTACGTCATCAACATCGGGTATTTTTCCGTTAAACTTGTTTCAGTTATATCTTCTTCGTTTGAACTCCGATTTGAGTGATTCAAATTACGTTGGAACCGTTGTTTCCAGCTCTACACAATGGACACTTCAAAACTCTCAAATTGTTAATAAATAAAAATAGGTTTGTTATCATCAAAACATTAATTAATTAATTAATTTGAGATTAAGGGCTAAAAAGCCAATCGGTAGAACTTGAGTTTTTTTATATTTAAAAAATGACGCCTTATTTATTTATTGAATTAAAAAATAAGTGAAGATGAAGAGATTCAAATCTCTAATATTTTTCTAATCTTTTATAACTATGCTTAGGTGATTTTTTGTTTTTATTTTTACATTTTTCTAAACCATGCTTTTATTGAAATGGGTATGATAAAAGTGATGAATACATATGATGCAATTATTTAAAGAAGTGCTAACTTCTTAATTTGGCGAACGGAAACTATCCCGATACTCATGGCTGTTCATAGTGATCTTTTATTTCTATTTATTATTGTTATTATTATTTGAAGCATAGTGATCCTATTCCTACCAAAATGGGTAGATTCAAATATATATATATTTTTTTTTTAATATTTTTCGATCGAGTAGTTGTTTTCCACAATTAATGAATAGAAATTTCATGCATTGACTATCAAGTATTCAACTATCTATAATTTGATTTTATTTATTTATTTGTCTATGTGTATAATATTTCATTTCACCATCGACTTGCATTAAATCAAAAAACAGTTGTACCAAACTTTCAAAAAAAAAAAAAAGAAAGAAAGAAAGGAAAACAAAATCAATAAACTTTTGGTTTAAATACTACTCTAGTATCTGTTATATACTTTTGATTTAGGTTCATTTCAGCCTCTATACTTTCAAGCGATTATTTTGGTTCTTATATTTTCAACTTTGGTTCATTTTGATTTTTATACTTTCAAAGTGTGCATTTTGGCATTTGTATTTCAAAAAGTGCCCACTTTAGTCCATTTCATTTTCATTTTTATTTCATTTGTAAGAGACTAAAATGGTCATTTTTAAAAGTATAAGGATCAAAATGAAGTAAAACTAAAAGTATAAATACAAAAATACCAAAGTTAAAAGTATAATTACCAAAATGAAAAATTTGAAATTCCAAAGATCAAAATAAACCAAAATTTAAAGTACAATTATCAAAATAATATTTAAAGGGAAATTACTGTAAACAGCAAAAATATCAAACTATTTACAAATATAGAAAAATTTCACTACCTATTAGTGATAGACCGCGATAAAATTCTATTACGGTCTATCGCTAATAGATAGACATTTTTTTTTCTATATTTATAAATAGTTTGACACATTTTTTTATTTTTGAAAAGAGCTTATATTTTAATATAAATTTTTAATCGATCGTTCAAACGGTCACTAATGATAGTACTTAAAAAAGTAAATTAAAGCGTGTTTGATATTTATTTTGAAGCAAATTATTTTAAGGGGTCTTTTCACAAATAGAAAAAAAAAACAAAACTAATTATACATATAGAAAAAAAAGTGGAAAATACAAAAGCATAGGGTGAACTTTTTTAATTAGTTTTGGTTTTTTTCTATACCCAACAATTTCCCATATCTTTTAATTTAAATGAAAGTATTTTATTTTATTTATATAAACATAGTTCAACAAACATAAAAAATTAGAGTTATTTTTAAATATAACAAAATTAACAAACTTATTTACAAATATAACAAAATGTCACTGTATTAATAGAATAGATATCGTGATAGACAATAATAGCCAAATATTTCTAATAGTTTTACTAAACAATTTATTACTAACGTACCAAACAGTAATTTTTTTAGACATATTTAAAAAATCGTACATGGTTTTAAAAATTTATTTAAAAAATTTGGATAAAAAATGTTTAAAAGATTGGAAGGAAAACAAAAAAGAAAAGAAAAGAAAAAAGATATTTTAAGGAAGAAAGAACGTGCTGACCATTAATGGTGCTTCGAAGGGACGATTCATCTTATTAGCAAAGGTAACTGATTCTAAATTCCACCTTCTTATTCAATCGTTTGATATTTGAATGAATTGTGGTCTATTTTTCTCTCATTTTCGAACGAAGATTTCTCTGTTTTTTAGTGAATTTTACAGTGTTCCATTGTAGATTTTTTGTGGGGTGGCCGAGTAAATTTCACCAAAATAAAAAAAGAAAAAGAAACATCAAAGGATCGTTAAAGCAAGTAATTTCAATTTGAGTCACCATTGGATGGTTTAATGAGTTTTCTGTGTGTGTTCTAACCGATTGAAACTTTTAGGACTCAGTTTGATAACGATTTCATGTTTGTGGTTTTTTTTTTTTTTTTTTTTTTTTTTTTTTTTTTTTTTTTATAAAGAAAAAAAGATGGTTTGGTAAATCTTCTCAGAAATTATAAAATTAAACATGTAAAAAATTTACATCAAAGTAAGTTTTCAAAATTAAATATTGATTTTTTTAATGTTAAATTCATGTTTAGATATTTATTTGGGAAAGTTTTAAAAATAGAAAAATAAAGAAAACTATTTACACAAGATAGCAAAATTTTTAAATAGTTGTGATAGACGCTGATAGAAGTCTATCAGGATCTAAGTCTATCAGGATCTATCAGTAATAGAAATGATAGAAGTCTATCATTGATAGATGCTGATAGAAGTCTATCAATGTCTATCAGTGTTTTTTTTGCTATTTTCTGTAAATAGTTTGACATTTTTTTCTATTTGTGAAAATTTCTCTATTTATTTTGTATTTTATAAGTAAAAAGTGATAAAATAATATTTTAATTTATAGTTTGAGGAAAAAAAAAGCTACAAACAGAAACAAGAAATTTGTTTGCTGTTGTTTCTATAATTTTTGCACAATTTTGAAAATATTTTCTAAAAATTGCAAAACAAGAAAAGAAACTGTGATCAAACGCTTATTGTTAAATCACCGACTAACTCAAAAGCTTAAACTGATAGATGAAGATAAATTTAATACTATATCATCTAACATTCTCCCTCGTGTGTGTGTTTGAAATATGTAGAAGACCCAACAAGTGAACAAGTGAAATTAATATTAATTGGGGAAGACATTACATTGCAGGGTCAAGCAGGACTTTTCTGGACTATCTACTTTAATACCATGTTAAATCACAAATTGACCAAAAACGTTCTTAAAAAATTGAAACCTAAAAAGAAGAAAGTTATCAAACGAGCTTTTAGCTTCTTCTTGATACCTAGGGAGTGGGAAGAAATTGAATAGCATTAGTTATTGTTGGTTTTTTTCTTTTTTCTTTTTGAAGAAAAAAATTCAATGAGAGGGGATGATTCAAACCTTAGTACATAAATCATACTTAAAACCCATACTTCCACTTAAACCCCAAACTTAAAAAGCTCAACCCATGTCCCAAAGGCTTCCTTATTACATAAATTATACTTAATCCATTGCCACTTCTGTTGCTTTCAGTACAGAGTTTGTTTTAAACTCTCTTTGTAATCTCAGATCTGCTACTTTTATAATATTTTCTCCTGCTATTTTGGAACCGAGCCATTCAAATTACATCAATATTTCTTAAATTTACCCTCCAACACTTGATTAGAGGTAAGCAAGTCAAGTTATTGCTTCTTTTCATGAATATCCAAAAATTAAAAAGTGCTTTATCTGGTGGATTATTGAAAAACATGCTTTGCTTTATTTAGATAAGATATGGTAGAGGCTAGATGACTCAGTTATTGATTCCAATATTTGCCTGGAAAAGAGAAAAATGACTACGAGAAAAAGCACTTATGTTGGTCTTAGGAGTATTGATAGTCTCTTAGGTAGCTAAGACTCCATTTGATAACCATTTGTTATTTGGTTAGTTTTTGAAAATTAAGCTTATAAAAACTACTTCGACTTATGAGTTTCTTTGTTTTATTATCTACTTTTCAAGGACGTTTTCAAAATCTAAGCCAAATTTTAAAGACTAAAAAAATTAGTTTTTGTTTTATAACTTTGACTAAGAATTCACGTGCATCTTAACAAAAGGTGAAAACTGTAGTAAATAAATGAGAGGAAACAAAAATATATCTAAAAGAATACAAAATTAAAAACAAAAATTGTTATCAAAATGGGACCTAAGTATAGAAGGATTGAGTGAGAACTTGAGATCCAGTAAAGTATATATATTTTTTTAAACAAAAACAAGCAACTTCATTGAAATAATGAAATGAGACTAATGCTCAAAATACAATATATGATACAAAACAGAAATAACCAACAAGAGATGAAATCAAGAGCTAACTAATAGAAGAAGAAGAGATAAAAGCACTCCATTTTAAACTAATGACTTGAATTGAGTAGTCAATAAAAAGATTGGAAAAAGAGTACCAAGAGGAGGCTTTGACTTGAGCAATCTCAAAACGTTCTAACCAATGAAGTGACTTGTCTTGAAAAATGCATTGCATCCTTTCAAACCAGAGTTCGGAAAGAATGGCTTTGCCTGCATTAACCCACAACTGATGTGAATGTGCATTTAAGGGTGAATCAACTGTATATTAGAATGGAGGATTGTGCCTGGATGATCAGTTGTTAGATTTTATTCATATAAATATCTCTTAGATGCAAATAGAGGTGGTTCAATGGAAGCCATTTAAGAGTAACAACAAATTTCTAGCCAAAACACTGCCTTTAATTTCTTTCTTGAGAATAACAAAGATTGGTATTGAAACACAGAAGGTCCAAACTAGAACAACTAATAAGTTGCATTGTTGCCATGCAAGTTCTAGTACCTTTCTTGGGGATCTTTAATTGATGAAGTCAGAGAGACCAATTCAAGGCTGGAGCTGAATTCACCATTGTTTTCTTGAGAATTCTCCAGGACAGCCAAACATTGCTTCAGTTCCATCACTACCTGGGTCATGGTTGGCCTCTCAGTTGAAGATGAAGACACACAGGTCGTTGCCAATTCAATAAATTTCCCAATAGAACTATTATTAATGTCCAATGCTAATTTTGGGTCGACTGTGTTCTTGATTTCCCCTTCCTTAAGTACTGAAATAACCCTTTTTATGACATGGTTTTTGTCCTGAGTTTTTGTTATTGCCGGTTCACCAGTGACAATTTCAAGTAAAATCACCCCAAAGCTATAAACGTCACTCTTCTCATTTAACTTGTTTGTCACAGCGTACCTGCAGGAAAATATACATCAGGAAAACCTATATCAAAACACAGAATTGATGGTGAATTAAACAAAAATGAAGGAGGTGTTTTCAAATGTGAGAAGTATTTAGTCCTCGTTTGATAATGTTCTCGTTTTTAGTTTTTTTGTAGTCTTCATCTTCCTTAAAGGAAAATCGGATTTTGAAAAAGCTTCAGGTTTAAGTTAACAAGAGAACTGATCAAGTGTGATAGCATACTATACTATCTGTGCTGGCATCCAATTAAATTGATCAACTATCCATGCTGGCATTAAGTTGGCTCTAATGGCACATCTTCTTTAGATTAATGTTGTTAAAGCTCTTCTCTCAGAATTATGGTAGGAAAGGAATCAGAGAATTTTTCAGAATTCTTGAATCCCAAAGCTTCTACTTGGTGTTCTTCGTCAAATCTCTTTGGTGGTTCTTCCATTCAAGGTATCTCTTGAAGCTAGGAAGCTTTCATTTTCCCTTATTATTGATTTGTTATCTAGGTTTTCTTTACAGGGATATTAGTTTAGTTTTGTATCGTTCTCTTTTCGTGTTCTCAGTTTCTGTTTCCTTTTGTTTTGTTTCTATTTGACAGTCAATAATGTGACCACTGACAGGAAATCCAAGAGCAAAAAAATAGAACAAATACTTACTCTGGGTCAAGGTATCCTGGGGTGCCAACAGCTGCAGATGCCTGAGCTCCATCTCCTAATTTGAATGCTTTTGACATGCCAAAATCAGCTAATTTGGCATGAAAGTTTCTATCTAGTAATATGTTTGTAGACTTGAGGTCTCTGTGAATAATTGGTGGCTTACAGCCAAAATGAAGGTACTCTAACCCTGTAGAAGATGATATTGTAGTTTAGCACCAGTAGTCAAATGAACAATAAAAGAATGGGATTTGAGTTGAGAAAATGTCTGTTTTCCAACCTTGTGCTGCATCCAGAGCAATTCTCAGTCTTTCTTTCCAGTTCAAGATATGATTGCTTTTTTCTAGTTCAGATTAGGGAAAAACAAAAACTCAATGAGCTTCTCCATTGAATCATCTAATGTATCCGAATTAAGGTACAATTTATAATAGTTTCGTTTTGAGTTCTCTGCATGTTTTTTTTCTCAATATCCATTTTGTAACTTCTTCACCTTTCTTTAAACAGAGTTGAATTCTTAGCCATGTTAAAAACAAAAATGAGACTTAGTTTGATAGCCATTTGGTTTTTCGAAAATTAAGCTTTTAATCACTACTTTCACTTATAGTACTAGTTTTTTTCTTTTTTCATTGTCTACTTATTAGAAATGTTTTTCAAAATCCAAGTCAGGTTTCTTACAAACTAAAAAAAAGAAAAAGGTTTTAAAAAACTCGTATTTGTAATTTTAGCTAATAACAAATGTCTTCTTAACAAATATGCCATTGCAAATAAAATATAAAAAAACAAGCACAATTTTCAAAATCCAAATGGTTTTCAAATAGGGTTAAATTTTATTATTTTCTTAATTTTTTAGTGTTCAAAATTTTTGACCCACATTTTGAAAATGTTTTAAAAGGTAGATAACAAATCAAAGAAACACATGTTTATAAACTTAGAGTCCGTTTGGATTGACTTTTTAACTGTTTATAAACACTTCTTTTGCACTTATAAACACATATTTAAACACTTAGAAAGTCAATCACAGCGGGCCCTTAATTTTTTAATACAAGCAAAATAGTTATAGAGCCTAAGCAATTAGTTTTTCTTCCACGTTTGTATTTAATCATATTTTGTACCCGATAGAAGATCTGCTAAATTTCCATTTTCCATGTGTTCATAAACCAGTCCTAGGTGAGTGTCTTCATCACAATATCCAAGTACGGAAGTTAAGTTTCCATGGTGAACTGTAGTAAGCAATTGTGCCTGTAATATTGTTAGAACTAAAATTAGCATAACTTACTTCAAGGTCTTAATAATTTCTTTAACATAGAAAATTATTGATGAATTTTGAGAGCTTCACCTGCTGTTAGGAGAATTGTTTAATTGATATGTTTAGGACATGTTTGAGAGTGATTTTGAAAGGGTTAAAAATCACTCCCAAATATGTCTTTATTGGTTCATTCAAAAATCATTTTTGATGGTATAATGTAGGTAACCCATTACCTTATGGGAGGAATTGCCACAACATGGATGCTATTCTTAGCAAGAACTATTGCACTAGGAGGATTTGAAAGACTTTATGGCACTAAGATTTCCTAAGAAGCATGAAACTTTAGTTTGGCTAGTGTCTGTGTTGGATCCGTGTCGCATACTTCGACACTCCGACACTTGTTGGACATGTATTGGATAGAGCAATAGACGTGTTAGACTTCAGTTATACAAAGTCACAAATATGTCCAACATGTGTTAAACATGCCTTAAACACTTGATAAGTATACTAAATAGACACATATGTGACAAAAACAATAGATTTTGAGAGCGAATTACATCAAACTATTTTTGTAAGCATATAAACATCAAACTATTTTTTTAAGTATATAAATGCATAAACTCATTCACTTTCAGTTTCCTTCTAGCTTCTGGTATAAAAATGATATATATTTTTAAAAATGTGTCTTTGCCTTGTCTATGACCTTGATTTTAGAAAAAATGATGCATCACTATATCCATGTCATGTCATATCTGTGTTTCTTAGAAGATTTCCAAGGTTTAGGCAAGACTTAGCTTAGGACCCACATTTAAAAGTGTGAAACATTCTCAAACATGCCCTTAGTGTGTTACAATTGCAAGATTCTATACCATTGTTCTGTTGTTTGATATATCATATATTATAAGAACGTTGCTCACATTTTACTGAGGACTCAATATGTTGTTGCTTACCTCTTCCTGAAATTGCTTGTATCCTTGAACGGATGCAGGGGACAGCATTTTCACAGAAACTTGGATGCTATGCAAGTAACCATGATAAACTGTTCCAAATCCTCCCTTCCCTATTACCCTCTCAAAGTTGTTTGTTATACTTAAAATTTCTGAGTAGGTAAACTGTGTATTCTCTGGCATTAGTAATGTCTCGCCTTGCTTGCTACTCCCAGAGATCTGTTTTTCTGCATAAGGTATTAGTACTCCCACAGTTAAAAAAAAGCATAGTTTTAATGAGTTGCATTTGAAGAGTTACTGCATGTTTTATGAAAATAGAAGCATCTGACCGTGAAAAACAAGATCATTCTGTTTGCGCAATACCTTTCTTCTTTCGTCTTCTTTGGCTCCAAAGGATTGCGCCTCCGGTTAACAATGCTAATGTAACTCCACCAAGTGATGCTGCTAATGGAATTACATTCTTCTTCTCCTCCTTTTTACTGCAGGGCTCTGATAGACAAAGATATGGATTGCCTTCGGCACTTCACAATGAATAACAGGAAGTGAGATGCTTCAGAATATTGTTGTGACATAAATTCTAATGATTTGGATAGTGTTGGGTTGTTATTACTAGTTACCTCAATGATAAGGTTTCATTTCTTGATCTTTCGATCAGTGCCTGTGGAATTATCCCTGAGAGATTATTATTTGCCAGGTTTCTACAAATGCACATGAAAACTGGTGACGTTATAACTCATTATCAGAAGATGTAGGTTCCATCATAGCTTAAGTCCAAGATGCAAGTAACTTACAGAACTCTCAAGGATGGCAGTCTAGCTAGAAAATCTGGAACCGTGCCATTTAAATGATTGTTGGACAAATCCCTGTATAAGGCAAGTCAATTGCTTTGTTAAACGCTATTTTGAATGATAAAGATGATGTTTACAGGTATTTGAGATGCTTACAGGTACTGTAGCATGACAAGATTTGATATGTGTGAAGAAATTCCCCCAGCCAATCCACTTGACGACAAGTTCCTGATTTCATACCACTTCTTAAAAGAAAAGTTTGGGTAAGATTAACAAGTTTTTTCAGTCTTGAATATGGATGAGGGGCTTACAAGGATGTGATTTTCGGTTGGCTGTCGCCAATGTAACTGCAATTAAGACCAGCCCACGAGTATTCTTGAGGGTAACATGGATCTCCTTGCCAGTTTTTCTTCAGATTGTATGCTAATTTTATGTTCAGCAGTGCCTCAACTGGTATTGAAATGCATGAGAATGATGATTCTTAACTTGTTATGAACATAAATGGGGAATATATGGTGCATCGGTTGTGAGAAATCATACTTTCAGTTTGGTCTGTTTGCAACTGTGGGAACTGCTTTTGTACAAAAATCTCAATGGCATTGATTATGGGTGGAAGACTTGAACTTTCATTTTTTCTAATGGAGAACTCAAGGTTGCCTCCGTTTGCAGCAGTGATGCCTCCAGTGCTATAGAGTGTGGTAGTTAACAAATATTCAGGAACCAATGGCCCATACCAAAGTAATCCATGGACTGAGATGTTTAAGGCTCTAAACTGTCCTTTCCCCATCTTATGGATATCTGCAAAGTGCATGTAAATATAGAACTGATCCATTTCATTACCAGTATGCCACGAAAGATTTAGAGGCTGGTGGGGATTTTCTGGTGTAACTGCAGTTTCCAAGACAATAGATGGAATTGCAAATGTATTTGACCCAATTGAATGGCTAGAAGATATGATTTTCGAGCCAGATAAGGTTGAGGACGACCATATCCGATCATAACTATCATTAGGATACCTGAGGAGAAGGGAGTTACAAGAATCAAGTTAAGTTCACCGAACAATCTCGGTCGCTGAATTATGAGGAGAATGAGCCTCACCTTACAATTCGGTTGCTTTCTAGACCATAATCTAGCCGCCGACGGAGCATCAAGGATCCAGATGTTGCCACATAAGTGAAATTATTATCTAGAGGCCTAATCTCTATTGCTGATATGAAAGGCACTCCTTTTCCAATGTTTATTAGACAGATTTGCATACAATCTAATGGTGGGACATGTATCAGTTCTTTTGTTACTATTTCAGAAGCATTCAGAAGAATAACTGAATCCCAATGATCAACTCCAAGAAATAAATCAAATGTTGGTGGTGGTTGTTTGTTATCATAGTTTCCATACATGAAACTCACTCTGATCAAGTACCTTTCTCCCCCACCCCCTTGTGTTCTTATGGTGTAACAGTTTCTGATTCCTTCAGGAAAACTTCTTAGATTCCTGAGTTGCTTCTCTAATTTGTTCTTGTATTCAGGCGATACGTCATGGATTTCACCCGTATCGATAAACTTGGCATCAGAAACATACTTAAGCCTTGTTATATCATCAGTATAATTGGAGTTTTCTGGTATACCACAATCTATGCTGATGAAACCTACAAAGTAAAAGGAAAGAAAAACATCATCATTCTTTGTTTTAAGAGCTCGGAATGCGAAAAATTTCGAAAGAAACAAATTGAACCTGATTGTGATTGATCATCAGCATGGACCAGAAGAAGGAGAGGCAAAAATGCAGAAAGTAGGATAAGTCTAGCCATTTCAGATCACCCTTTGGATGATATTCCAAAGAAAACCCACCTTTGAGATTACTTCTTGAAACAAAAATTGCAATAAATTAGATATTTTCTTTTGCAGATGACCTCAGAACTACCAAATTAATTAATGGGGGCCAATGGAGGCAGCCACAAGGTAAAGAATTGGTCATCTTAGCAGGTGAAGCAAGTACTACTCAACTGCAAGTTCTTCATAATTCTCCATCGGCAAGAGCCATAAACACTGTCATTTGTCAATATCAAGAATGGATGTCTTTAATGGAAAGAAAAGATGGAATTGAGAGAGCAAATTCCTAGGAGAAAGTTTGCAGAAAATGACACTTTGTAGCCATTGATATTTCTAAGTTTGAAACAGTCCAAGTCAATGCAATTGACCACTTCTTTATTTATGTTTTGACTTGTTTTTATTACAAACTGTACTTGTCTATGCTTATCATATTACATATGGAGCCCCAAGATGCCTTATAAAATATCAAGTACAAGGAACTGTTTCAGTGTTTTGATAAATGGATAGGTTTACTTAATTTATTTATTTTTATTATAGCATTTTGAATTGTAGTTTGAGAGTATTTTTGAAATTGTCAAAATTACTTTTGTCATGCACAAAATCACTTCGAAACACGTATTTAATCACTCAAAATTAATTTAATATTTAATTTTACACTTTTAAATGTTATTTTCATATCATCAAAATTAGTTTTGAGTGATTAGAAACATGTTTAAGAGTGATTTTGAAAATAAAAAAGTGATTTTAACTATTTTAGTATCACTCTCAAATATGCGTTAAGGTAATTGGACTTCGTAGTAGAGTTGTAGTTTAAAATGCAATTAGAATCAACTCTTGCCTGCTATCTTATTTGGGTAAGTTTTTTTTAAAAAAATAAATTTTAATTAAAAAATAATTTTTTTATTATTATTTAGTATCATCAATCAAGACTTGTCCTCTATCTGATTTTGAATTGAAATTTATGTAGAACTTATAGTCTACGACATAGAGATGGTAACTAATACAAATGGTAAATAAATAACTAAATTGAATTGGTTAATATTAAACAAAATAGAAAGGAGTAATATTACACAAATTAAAAACCTTACCGGACATGTTTGGCCCAAGTAGGTAAAGGAGGTAAAAGTTTGGTTCAATGTTCGTGGTTCAACGACTAAAAAAATATCAATTTCATGATTTATTAATTTCTTATATTTTGAGCCTCATGACTAAACAACGGTCGAGATTAAACACGTCTATTTTTTATTCCAAACATGACATTTTTATTACATTTTGTTAGCTATATTTTTCATGTTTATGAAAAAAAACATTCGTGAATTCATAATTCTACATATAGAAACAAGTTTTTAAGAACTATTTTTTACAATTTTTTAAAACATTTATAAAAATTAAATAACAAAACAAAAAAATTCATTGATAAAAATAGTGTCTATAAACTCAATTTTTCATAAAAAAAGAACAAATGAAAAATTACATTTGAGTTCATAAGTATCTGACTACGAGTATAATTGGTCCCTAAAGTTTCAAAATATTATCTTTTAATCTACATTTTTTTTTAAAATTGGTTTAAAATATTCCTAAATAATTTATTATTATTATTATTATTATCTTAAACGTTTACCTGACATTTCAAATTAAAAAATAATATTTTTATTATTATTTGGAGGAGGATTTATGCGTCTTAATAGAAAAATATTAAAATATATAGGATTAAACGCCCAAAAGTAATGGTTTGATTTTCGATGATTGGATTCATGATCCATCGCTAGGATTAAACGAATTTAACGGAAAAAACTACGATTAAACGAATTTAACGGAAAAAACGAAACCAATTAGGGCACAGTTATTTACACGCATTGTGTGAACAAGAAAGATTTATGTTGGGAATGGCAGTCAAAATTTGTAGGTTTCAAGTTTCAAACACCAGATAAATCGAGGTGTTTTGCTCTGAAATTGCAAAATCCATGAATCTAATTGCAAACTCGAGTGCAGTAATTATATAAATCTCAGATGAAGTATCGGTTCGATTCAACTAATTCAATTACTTCACAGAGAAATTGAAAGCTGAAGCCAGAAAGAACGAAGAACAGTAAAGCCAGTTCGTAGTATTACTTCACATTGGCATGGGATGGAGATCGTCTCAATGGGTAAAGTACACGGTGATGGTGCCTTTCATCTTGCCTCAGGATTGGATGTTGGTAAAGTAATGGAAATTGAGAACGTCTCAATGGAATCGCTTGAATTAAGAGAGCGATTCTCTGTCTTCCGACTCATTTCCATGGCCAGGCAATTCTTCAGTTCTGTTACTACCTGATTCATTGTCGGTCTACTGCTTGAATTTGAAGACACGCAAGCCATTGCTATTTCCACCGATTTCCAAGCAGAGTTGGAGTCGAATTCCCCTTTTGATCTCGGGTCGATTACGTTCCTGATGTCCCCTTGGGCAATCATGGTGGTCACCCATTGAATTATGTGAACGTTTTTCTGAGCTCTGGAAATCACTGGTCTGCAAGTAATTATCTCCAACAATACTACTCCGAAGCTATAAACATCACTTTTCTCAGTCAGTCTGTTCGAGGTGTAGTATCTGCAAGTGCGATGTAAGGTAAGATTTGAGCTGTATTTAATCTGTATCTGTTTCTCTTTTGGGTGTTTTTGCAACTCACGGAGTTTTTGGTTCCTTAGGAAATTGGTTTGGTTAATGGTTGAAACTGAAAGTGATACTTACTCTGGATCAAAGTAACCAGGAGTGCCAGCCACCGTTGTGGACATGTGAGTCTTGCTACCATCATTTGGGAAACTCTTGGAGAGTCCGAAATCAGCAAGTTTGGCTTGGAAATTGTCTGTTAGCAATATATTTGTTGTTTTGACATCTCTGTGGACTATGGGTGGCTTACAGCCATGATGCAGGTACTCCAGTCCTGTATTTTTCAAGATTTGACTGAGTATTTCGTTTTTACGGTGCAAAAAGAATGTTGTTAAATTGCTGATTGACCTAAAAACTTAATCTAATGAGTGAGGATAAATTTAATTATATATTATCTAACAATCCCCCTCACTTGTGGGCTTGAAATATGAGAAAGACCCAACAAGTGGAAATGATTATTAATTGAGGAGGAAATAACATTGCAGGGGCTTGAACATAGGACCTCTTTGGAGGCTCCGATACCATCTTAAATCACCAATTAACCCAAAAGCTTAAGCTAATGGGTGAAGGCAAATTTAATTTTATATCATCTAACAAATCTTCATAATAATCTATTTGTTGAAAGGACTGAGTAAACTCTATAATTTTGTTGAGTTTTCTCACCTTGTGCTGCATCTATGGCTATCCGAAGTCTATCTTCCCAGGTTAAGAGAACTGGACTTTCTGTGTGCATACATGAATTGATTAAAGGGCTCTCATTGAATTAACACATGAGAAAAGTCTTCTAACTAATTAGCTCAACCTGTGTAGCACATATATGGTATGATAGTTTGAACTAGTTCCCAAAAATTACCTGAAAGAACCTGTGCCAAGTTACCCTTGGTCATATACTCATAAATAAGACCAAAATGGTCTTTTTCGTTCAAGTACCCAACTAGGCTTGTCAAGTTTCCATGGTAAACTCTCATGAGAAGTTTCACCTGCACAGATAGATTTAGTATGATACACCGGGACGAGTTATGTAGATCAGAAGTTGGAATTTTATGTTTAGGTTACACTTGCCTCTGTTTGAAATTGCTGATAACTACGGGCCGATAATGGAGATAGCATCTTTACAGCTACTTGAACATCATCTATGTGACCAAGGTAAACTGTTCCTGAACCTCCTTCTCCCAGTGGCCTCGCAAAATTTTCTGTCATCCTCACTATCTCAGAATATGTAAATTGTCGTCTTCTTACCTCGAGTGAGTCATTGTTGGATTTGGTATCTTTCACTCTTGGGACTGGGACTGTAGAATGATCTTGTGGCTTGTTCCGTAATTTCATGATCCAAAAGATGATTGCTGCCACTGTGAGGATGACAAGCAATCCACCAACTGATGCTACAACTGGTACAACGAAGCTTTTTTTCTTCTTTTCTGCGCACGAGTCTGAGGCACATGCACCATCAAGATTTGGATTATCTTCCACACTGTCATAAGAAACATTTGATCAGAAAACTGGCTGTTTCATTTATTTATTATTTTTATAAATCAAGTTATTCTTCGATGTTCTTTTGATGTATTCGATAACTTTCAGTGTAAACAACAAATACTGTGGTAATTTCCACTTAGAACAGACCTTAATGTTAGTGAATTGTCGTTCACTCTTTTTAGGAGTTCAGGTGGAAGTGGACCTGTGAGGTTGTTTTTGTCTAATTTTCTGCAAAGGGTCAGAAAAATATCATATTTCTGCGTTCTCAGATTTCCCTTAAAATTTTTCTCCAATCCGAGTAACTCACATGACTTTGAGGCTTGACATATTGGCCAAGAAATCAGGTACTTTTCCTGATAAGCTATTATTTGACAAGTCCCTTAAAAAGAAAAATCATTTAGTTCATGAGCATTGAATGTAAGATGAATACTTCAGGGGGATCAATTTATCTAATACTTTGGGATGAGATACTCACAAAGTTTGTAACATGGATAAATTGAATATATAAGGAGATATTTCACCTGTCAGGTCACTTGATGACAAGTCCCTAATAAAAAAAAGAACCAGTAGCTTATTTCGTTTTATACTTAAATTCTAATCGACTTCAAATATGTAATCCACAATTTATAGGAATGAATGCACTTACAACGATATGATTCTAGGAGCAGTGTCATTGTTACAAATTAAGCCACTCCACGGATATTCTTTGGGAAGACATGGATCTGCTTGCCAATCTTTGTTTATTCCATATGTCAGCTTAATGCTCATAATGGCATTTACTAATTTACAAGACGGTACGAACCAGATCATTTTGTATTTGATTAAGAGAGACAGAGACAGAAAAAACAGATATCTATCTATCTATAGAGAGAGAGAGAGAGAGAAAGAGAGAGAGAGAGCAAACCATCAGCTGCTTCCGTTCGTAAATCTGAGACATATATCACTTTATAAACTTCAAATGCATTGATGAGAGGTGGAAGAGTCGAATTCTCAGTTGATGCTAACGAGACTACATATTGGCCATTAGGATTGTACAGTGCTGTTTCAGAGTAAAAAGTTCTGGTGGACAAGTATATAGGAGATAAAGGTCCAAACAAGTGCTGCCCATTTAGATTGACATTGAAGACTCTGGTCTGGTTGGCTTGAAGTCTTACAATTTCAGCGGAGTACATGTAAGCATAGTATTGGGAAGTTACTTCATCTGGATTCCACTTGAACTCCAAGTAACTGCTAGAATTTGTTTGAGTTGCTGCAGTACTCATCACAATAGATGGTACTTCATATATGTCATGGTTTGTGGGATCTACAGTGTTTGATGTACTTACGTTTGTCCATTCTTTGTAGGTAAAAGGTGTCCATATGCGATCAAAAACATCATATCCAAACCTTCATGATTGAAGAAAGTAAAGTTCAAAATTATTGAATTTTAGGCTGAAGGAATATAGACAACATTTAAGAATAAGATAATAAAACCCAGATTGTCGAACCTGTATGTTTGATTTGTACCAAAATTAGCCCGAGAAATAAGTGATAATGATCCACCTGCTGTTGTATAAGTACTGTTGGGCAGGGGCCTGAACTCCAATGCAGAGATGAATGGTGTTCCTTGGTTTGTGTTAATGAGACAAATATATATATTATCTGTTAAAGGGATGTGTATGATATCTTTCCATACATCAAAGTCTACCTCGGTAAACTCCACCGAGTCCCACAAACTTTCTCCAACGTAGAGATCGAATTTAGGAAGCCTATTGAGACCATCATAATTCCCATACAAGAAACTTGCTCGAATCAGATATTTGGTACCTCTATTAATGCTTACATTGTAGCAGTTTCTAGTCCCAGTTGAAAAGTACCTTAGATTCCACATCTGTCGTTGATATATATTCTTGTATTGGGAGGTTAAATCTTGACTTTCACCAGTACTTATATAAGCTGCATCTGAAATATAGCTGATGCCTGTGGTCAATTCTTCATAGCTAGAATTTTCTGGTAATCCACAGTCTAGACTTATGAAGCCTGATAAACATGGATAATTTTAAAATTTTAAATCGGGAAAGGTAGAGAAAAATCAAGGTTGATAAAGCAAGTGTTGGTTTACCTGTTTGATCTTGAGCTAGAACAAGAATTTGAACTGCAGCTAGACAACCCAAAAAGCCAAAGAGGAGAGGCCTTAGTATTTCCATAATCCTCCTCCTCAATCTCTTTTTGGCATTGGAAATAGGACGAGATTTGAAAGATGAAGGCGAGGAAAGATGACGATGTTAAGCTTTAACCAGAACCAGAAAATGAGAGCCGAAACACAGGGTTAGGGTGTTGCTTAATATCTGCTTCTAAGTACAGGCGTACAAAAGAAAGAAAGCTGAGGAAGTGGAGGGAGAGGTATGTATTCCTTTACTGGACAACAACGAAGACTTAGTTTTATTTTATTTATCTACTTAGCCAACTTAACTGTCTGCATCAGATATATCAATATAATATAGATTTCAAATAAAAAAAATTCTATTTGTTTTCATTCTCTTGGAAAGTTGACTGTTTGGTGTTGAGTGTTAAATCACCGAGCCCAAAAGCTTAAGCGATAGATGAAGGTAAATTTAATATTATACCATCTAACACTTCCTCTCACTTGTGGGCTTGAAATATGTAAAAGACCCAACAAGTGGAAAATCAATATTAATTAGAGAGGAAATAACATTGTAGGAGTTTGAACATAGGACCTCATGTTTAATCATCGATTGACCTAAAAGCTTAAGCTGATAGGTGAAGATAAATTTAATATTATACCATCTACCTGAAAGTGCTGTTGCTTGATGATGATTGAATAAGAGAATTAATATTTCTGTTATGTTTTAAAAGAGTCGAAATATTCCCTAACAATATTTCTTTATTTATGATTTTTGACTTGCTGATAATTTAAGGGATTTTAAAACATTTCTGATCTAATTATTTGTGATCTTAGGAATTGTGAACAGGTAAGCATGTTATCTTTTGAAAGTGTCTAGTCAACTGTAGACACTTTTGTGACACAACAAGATTATAATTTTTACTTTTTGGTTGTGTTGAAGATTTGTTTGATAGCATTTGAATGTTTTGATTCTGGGTTAGCATTATTTTCCTCGTTTGAATTTGAGTCTGGATTTGGGTTAAAATTGACTTCATAAAGTAACAATTGGATCTTTCTCCAAAAGGTTATTAAACGGATTTAGGAATGAAATTGGTTTATGAATTAGTTTATTTACTTTGCTCATGACATAAGAATGTTTCTTTCTCGGTTTCGATTTCGAAGACCTTTTGTAACTATTCTACGGGAGTTATTTTGCATAGTTGGAGCTCCTTTCTGTAGGAGGTGTTTTTGTGGGATGAATTTTTTTTTGTATACTTGTGTATTCTTTCATTTTTTATCAACGAAAGCTGTTGATTTTATCAAAAAAAAAAAAAAAAAGTTTTCACATTATGCTACTAACAAGAGACATTTATGTTGGGGTTGAAGGCAACATTTATATGTTTCAGGTTTCAATGGCCAAATGATAAAATCCAACAACTTTGATAAATTCTGGAGCGGAAACCCCTATATCGGATGAATGGGAAAGAGGGAGGTGATGTTCAATGAACTTCACCTCGCCATGGGACCTGATTGAGGGGGCAAAACCATGTAGATGGATGTCATTTCAATGGATTCTGTTGAATTAGGAGGCTGACTATCCAGTGTTCGGCTCAATTCTGTGGCCAAGCAACCTTTCAGTTCTGCCAGCACTTGACTTATTGTTGGCCTTCTCTCAGAATTCACTGATACACAAGCCATTGCTACTTCCACTGCTTTTCGAACAGAGTGTATGTTATATTCTCCTTTTAATCTTGGGTCTGCTATATTTCGAATGTCACCTTGTGCAACCATGGAACCAAACCATCTAACTATATGAACCGAACTGTGGCCTTGGGATTTTGATATCACGGGTCTGCAACTCACTATCTCCAACAGAGCGATGCCAAAGCTATACACATCACTTTTTGGACTCAGCCTGTTTGATGTTTTGTACCTGAGAGACAAGGCATAAAGTTTCTTCATATTTGTCTTTCACCTTTTCTTTCCTTTTGAGGAAAAACTAAATGACCTCATTGAGAAATGTTTGAAAATAGTACTTACTCTGGGTCAAGGTAACTAGTCTTATCATTTGTTGGGTAGCTCTGGGAAAGACCGAAGTCTGCAATTTTAGCTTGCAAATTTTCAGTTAACAAGATGTTTGCTGGTTTCACATCTCCATGGACTATTGGTGGCTTACAACCAGCATGCAGGTATTCTAGTCCTGCATTTTGTAAACTCGATACCACTCAAGGTTATCATTTTGAGGACAAAAACAAAACTAGATAATATATTTGTGAAGATGTTTGAATGGAAACTTATCTCACCTTGAGCTGCATCCATTGCTATTCGAAGTCTATCTTCCCAACTTATGACACTTGAACTTATCTCTGCATATCCAAAAGAACAGTGGGAGCCTAATTTTTTCATTGTTTTTATTGAAATGGAATTAAAATTTTCAATTTAACTTCGAATGTGATGCATGCGTTTCAATTCTTTGCTAGATGCTAAAAGAACAAGATTACCAGAAAGGCGCTGTGCTAAACTTCCGATGGCCATGTACTCATAAATGAGGCCAAGGTGAGTTCCTTCGTTCAAATACCCTACAAAATTTGTCAAGTTTCGGTGGTGAACTTTAAGAAGAATGGTAACCTGTATGAAAGTAGCATCTTTTTAGTCTGATAACCAAGTGTGAGCTAAATATTTTTATGAGTATCCAAATATGAGATACTATATACAAGTACATTCCTCTGCTTTAAATTGATCGTGGCCTTGTATTACTGATGGAGCTAGCATCTTCACAGCCACTTGAATATCATCAACCAACCCGTGGTAAACTGCTCCAAAACTACCTCTACCAAGAATCTGCTCAAAATTATTTGTCATTCTCACAACTTCAGAATAAGTAAACTGCCGCCTTCTAGTTTCCAAAGAACTGCCACCAATGTCCTTGTTGGTTTGTAGACGATTCACCTCCAAGACATCTTTACCTTGTTCTTTCCTTTTTGATCGAGCTATACAAAAGACAATCCCTGCAATTGTGGAAATGGCAAGTAGGCCACCAACTGAAGCTACTACTGGAATCACAAACTTGTTCTTTTCTTTCTGCTTCTCCCCTTTCTGCTCCTCAGTGCAAGAACCTAAAGGACGTGCTTCAAGATTTGGATTACCTTTCACGCTGTCATCAATAGATTTTCATTAGCAGCCATGTTAGACGTACAGTTTGAAATTGAAATATTATTTACAAGTTCATATATTCCAAGAAAGAGACCTTAATGATAGTGAATTATCGTTGAATCTTCTTATGAGTTCAGGTGGAATTGGACATGAGAGATTGTTGTTCTCCAAGTTTCTGTAAATAGAGAGAATAAATTTTCAATCATCCTACAAACTGCCTGGTTCTTGACTTTTTTCCATTTTAAGTAACTTACAGGACTTTGAGGTTTGACAATTTGGACAGGGAATCAGGCAGTTTTCCTGTTAAGCCATTGTTTGACAAGTCCCTGAGATTAAAACTCAATTTATTATAACTGGTTTTAAGATGAAATTGGAGATCCTAGTTTAGATATCGTTTAAAGTAAAGATACTTACAGAATTTCTAAGACTGCTAGATTGGATACATCTGGAGATATGTCTCCTGTCAGACCACTTGACGACAAGTTCCTGTAAGTTTTTTATTAGTTTATTTATCTCAACGTGTACGGTTGGCTAGCAAACTTAAACGATAAGGTTATTTTCTAAGTAAAGCATGCATATACTTACAGTGATATGATTCTTGGGATTGAATCATTGGTACAACCTAGACCACTCCAAGGATACGCTTTTGGGATGCATGGATCTCCTTGCCAATCTTTGATGACTCCGTAAGTTGACTTTAATTGTCTCATTGCATCCACTAATTTTCAGTATAATGCATTCATGAAATCATCACTCAAGTTTACATTTTTTGTGCCATCAGAATGTAAAAGGTGAAAATAAGAAGCCAACGATGAAAAGTTAAATTATCATACCATCTTCATGATCTGATTCTAGTTCTGAGACCTCAATTTTGAAATAAACTTCTAGAGCATTGATGATTGGAGGAAGTGTTGAATTTTCGGTCTGAGAAAATGAAAAGTTGTGTTGCTTTTGCGGGAATTTCAGTGGTGTGATGCTATAAATGCTGCTTGTGTACAAATAATCAGGAATAATAGGTCCACCCCAATATTGCCCATTATGACTGATGTTGAAGCCTCGAAATTGTTTCCGTTGAAGCTTTACCAACTCAGCAAAGTGAAGATATATATAATACTGGGTATTTTCATCATCCGACTCCCACCGAAGATCAATGATTGACTCTCATTTTTTGGTGTTATAGCAGTTTCCATGACTATGGCTGCTGGATGGTGCTTGGTGTGGCCATCGGCATCTATAGTAAGAGAGGTGTTTAATCGAATGAAATATTCATCGTCATTGAAAGGATACCAAATTCGATCGAAAACATCGTAAGGGTACCTGAAACAAAGGGGGCATACACACAAGAAATATTCCTTTTAACCATATTAGAAATTTCGTGCTGTGATATGCGCACAATAACTCATGGAAATATTGATGTATCAATAATAACTGACCTGTATGATACATTTGATATTGACCCCATGTCCAATCGAGCAAAAGTTGAGAAGGAACCAAATTGAATTGGGTAAGTATCATTTGGTAAAGGTCTAAATTCCAATGAAGAGATGAAAGGTGTTCCAGTTCCCGTATTAATCAGACAGATTTGTACTCTATTTGCTGACGGAATATGTATGATTTCTTTGTAGGTCTCACCTGCTGGGTACCTAATCTCCACTTTATCCCACAAGCTATCTCCAAAGTAGATATCAAAGATTGGTAAGTTATTTAACCCATCGTAATTTCCATACAAGAAGCTTGCTCGAATTAAGTATTTCTTTTTGCTGATAATATTGCTTATGTTGTAACAGTTCCTGATTTCTTGAGGAAAACTTCTAAGGGATTGTAGTTGTCTTTGATAGAGGCTTCTGAAGTTTACGTTTATACTTTTGCTTTCGCCACTGTTTATATATGCTGCATCTGAAATGTAGTCGATGTTCGTTGTTGGCTCCTTGTATCTTGAATTCTCTGGTAATCCACAATCCAAGCTTATAAAACCTGAGAGATGATTTTAATCAAATACAATTTAAAGAATGTTTAGATAGAAATGTACAAATAATGATAACAATATTTACCTGATTGATCTTGAGCTTGAACAGCAAGTAGAAGAGTTAGACCAACCAGAAGAGATCTTGTTCTTGCGTTCATCATCACCCTTGGGAATTTCTGTCAGATTTGCTGCAGATAAGAATTCAAGTCAGTTATCTTGGCTTATTAGACCTTCCAAGTAAAGTTCTTATATGTCTACTTTGTACTTATGTCTTGGCATTGAATATTTCATTTCTCATCATTGATTATAATTAATACTTTCACTATATGATTTTGATGTATGGTGTTTTAATATATATTTAGAGAATGAGACTTACTTATATTGGTGACATTTAAGATTTGAAGTTCATTTACTTTATTAAAAGACATTATCTTCATATGATAATTCAACCGATTATAATTATCTGGAATAATATAATTTTTTTGATGTATGGAGAAAATCTGAACATTGCAATAATAATATTTTGAATGTGAAATTTCTCATTAAATTTGGGAAAAGAACAGATGTTGGAGATCTGGCATTGAGAGTTTTAGAGTTGAAAGAAAGGTTCAGATTGCTAAATCGATCTTGGCCATGGATATAGGATTCATAGCACCTACAAGATATATCTACTAACATTCCACCAATTCAACCAATAAGGAATGTGTTTTTCCTTTTTCTAATCAAGCAGTTCTAACTTGGAGTATTGTTGCTCGTGTTTGTAAGTTGACTTGGACTTGGTCATTTTTTTTTTTTATTTGTTATTTTTTTGAGTTCAAGAATCAAACCGTCAACCCCTTAGGATTGTACTGTGATTTGTTTGTTTATTATATTTAATTTTTAATATTGCAGGATTTGGTCATCTATTTGAATACAAACAGTTCGACAGAGAGAATTTCAACCCAATCATCTGCCATCATGCTGTCCTCAGCAACGTTATTGTAAAGCCCTGTATTTCCATTTTATTGCTTAGTTTCCTTTTGAATAATTAGAATGCAACCAATTAGGAACTCAACGAGCACCAATTATTTGAATGATAATGGACTGGACTAGTGGCACTGAGCCACGTGAAGACATCCAAAGAAGAAAAAAAAGAAAGGAATGATTTAAATTCCCCGATGGCCATGTACTTCCGTCCATCTTAATCTAGTCAACCTTTTCTAAAAGTTATAGACCGAAAGTTTTAGGGAACTAATTTTTTAAAAATTTAGATATGTCAAGCATCCATTTGGTACAAAATTGAAAGTTTAGAAATTTACTAAACCTAAAATTGAGAGTTTATGAACTTATAGACATTTTTTAAAGTTTAGAGGTAACGTAACATAGACATCAATTTAAAAGTTTATGGATTGAACTTGTAATTTATTTTTTTTAATTATTATTATTATAAAAAAACACAAAGGTTTCTACGTGATTATTGATTACTTTGTTCCCGAATAAAAAGAACAAACCTTAAACTCATTGTTTCAAAATAAAAAGAAAAGATAAATAATCTTTAGTTTTTAAATTTCAAAGTGTTACATTTATATTCTTAAGTTTTGAGTATTATTTTTCGTTTTTCTTTAGGTCTCAAAATATTATTGAGTTTTGTGATTAGTTTCCATTTGGTCTCTAAATTTCTAAATTTTATACTTTTACTTCTAAATTTTTATAAATGCTTATTTTTGGTCATTGTTGTTTAATTAATTAATTTTAAATAATTATGATGTTGAGATTTTAAAATTAATTTTAATATTGACTAAAAATTAATAAAAGGAGGATTTTTAAAAATAGAAAAATAAAGAAAACTATTTACACAAAATAGCAAAATTTTTAGATAGTTGTGATAGACGCTGATAGAAGTCTATCAGTGATAGAAATGAGAGAAGTCTATCACTGATAGATGCTGATAGAAGTCTATTAATGTCTATCAGTGTTTTTTTGCTATTTTATGTAAATAGTTTGACATCTTTTCTATCTGTGAAAATTTCCCTTAATAAAATTAATTAATAAGAAGCTAACATACGTGAAAATTGAGAAGTAGAATCTTGAGGGTCATTGGTTAGTTACTATCCCATCCCATCCCATCCCAAAGTTTTGATGAACGCATGCTGCTAGAGAGTAGAGAGTGCAGTTGAAGATGGAAAAGTGAACATTGTGGAGCTTAGAGTTCAGGAAGGAAACTCTCTAAGGTAAGTTCAAGTCGTAACATGGTTCTAAAATATAGGAGAGAAGAAGCTTTTCTTGTCGTTAGATTGTGTGGCAAGGTGAGCCAACATCAACGAAAACGAAGAGGAGACGAAAATCTAGGACCGAATGAAAATTAGATTCAAAACTAAAAAACATCATATGAAAATTGTATTAAAGATTGAATGACGGATATAACTTTTCCCAAATTAGAATTAGAATTAGTGTGGACAACTGATTTTGATTTAGGAATGAAATCATCTTTTCACAAGGTATAAGAAAGTATTCTTCAAGATCAAGACCACCCAAAGAAGAAGAAGAAGCAATTAGGGCACAATTTTTCTTTTCCTTTATACATGAAGTCCAAATTTGTACGTTTTAAGTTTCAACAACTAAATGATAAATTCTGATCTTCTGACGAATTTCACCTCGCCATGGGACCCGTTTGAGGAGGCAAAACCTTGTAGATGGATGTCATTTCCGTGGATTCTGTTGAATAAGGAGCTTGATTCTCCGGTGTTCGACTCAGTTCTATAGCCAAGCAACTTTTCAGTTCTCCCACCACTTGATTCATTGTTGGCCTTCTCTCAGAATTCACTGATACACAAGCCATTGCTACTTCCACCGCTTTTCGGACAGAGGTTATGTTATATTCTCCTTTTAATCTTTGGTCTGCTATGTTTCTAAAATCACCTTGCGCGACCATGGAACCAACCCATTTAATTATGTGAATTGAATCATGGCCTTGAGATTTCGGTATCACTGGTTTGCAACACACTATCTCTAACAGTGTAAGGCCGAAGCTGTACACATCACTTTTCGGACTCAACCTGTTTGATGTTTTGTACCTGAGAGACAAGCCATGAAGTTTCTTCTAATTTGTATCTTTCCATTGCTTTTCAAAGGAAAAGCCAAAAGAAATTTGAGAAATGTTTGAAATTAGTGCTTACTCTGGGTCAAGATAACCGGTATTATCATTTGTTGAGTAGCTCTTGGAAACACCGAAGTCAGAAAGTTTAGCTTGGAATTTTTCAGTCAACAAGATGTTTGTTGGTTTCACATTTCCATGGATTATTGGTGGCTTACAACCATCATGCAGGTATTCTAGTCCTGCATTTTGCAAACTCCATACCACTCAGGGTTTAGGATAGAAATAAAAGTAGATAATTTGTTGTAAAGAAGTTTGAATGAAACTTGTCACACCTTGAGCTGCATCCATTGCTATTCGAAGTCTATCTTCCCAACTTATGACACTTGAACTTATCTCTGCATATTCAATGAAAACAATGGAAGGAGGCCTCGATTTTCATTTTTGTTGTTGAAACGAGTTTAAAATTTTCAATATAATATGGAAGCTGATGCATATGATTCAAATCATTGCTGGATACTAGAAGATTACCATAAAGGTGCTGTACTAAACTTCCATTGGCCATGTACTCGAAAATTAGGCCGAGGTGAGTTCCTTCACTCAAATACCCTACAAGGTTTGTTAAGTTTCTGTGGTGAACATTAAGAAGAACTGTAACCTGTATGAAATAAACATCTTTTTAGTCTGATAAGCAAGTGTCCGGTAAATATTTTTATGAGAATACCAAAATATGAAATACTCTATATAAAGTACATTCCTCTGCTTTGAATTGATCATGGCCTTGTATTGCTGATGGAGCTAGCATCTTCACAGCCACTTGAATATCATCAATCATTCCATGGTAAACTGCTCCAAAACTTCCTCTCCCAAGAATCCTCACAAAATTGTTGGTCAATCTCACAACTTCAGAATAAGTAAACTGACGTCTTCTGGTTTCCAAAGAAACGTTAATGTTGGTTTCTGGACAATGCATCTCCACGGCATCATTACCTTCTTGTTTCCTTTTTGATCTAGCAATCCAGAAAACAATCCCTGCAATCATGGCAATGACAAGAAGACCACCGATTGATGCTACTGCTGGAATTACAACTTTGTTTTTCTTCTTCTCCTTTGTTTCCACCACTATCTCGTCGTTGCATTCTTCACTGTCATCATGAGATTTCCAGAAGCAGGCTTGTGAGACTTACAGTTTGAAATTGGAGTACTATTTATAAGTTCATCTATTTCAAGAAAGAGACCTTAATGATAGTAAACTATCGTTGAATCTTCTTAGGAGTTCAGGTGGAATTGGACATGAGAAATTGTTGTTCCCCAAATTTCTGTAAAAAGAGTAAATAAATTTTCAATCATCTTACGAACTGCGTCTTCCTTCCTCGACTTCTTTGTTTTATGTAACTTACAGGATTTTGAGGTTTGACAATTTGGATAAATCGGGTACTTTTCCTGTTAAGTCGTTGTTTGACAAGTCCCTGAAATAAAAACTCAATTAATTGTAATTGGTCTAAGGATGAGATTGCATCTTGTTGATCCAATTTACTTGTAGTACCATTTTAATTAGACAATACTTACAAAATTTGTAAGGCCGTTAGATCAGATATATCAGTTGATATAAGGCCTGTCAAACTGCTGGATGACAAGTTCCTGTAAGATTTTTTATTAGTTCAATTATCTCAACTTCTGCTGTTGGCTGCCAAATCTGACGATAAGGTTATTATTTCCTAAGCGAAGTGTATATGTAACGTATGTACTTACAGTGATATGATTCTCGGGCTTGATTCATTGCTGCAACCAATACCACTCCAAGGATATGCGCTTGGGATGCATGGATCTCCTTCCCAATCTTTGATCACTCCGTAAGTTGACTTTATTTTTGTGATTGCATCAACTAATTCCCATACAATGCATTTATATAATTATCGTCCAGGTTTAAAATTGTATGATCGAATGTAAAAGGCAAAACTAAGATGCATGCTAGGAATGAAAAATGGAATTAGCATACCATCTCCTTGATCCGATTCTAATTCTGAAATCTCAATGTTGGAATAAATTTCTACAGCATTGAAGATTGGAGGAAGCGTGGAATTTTCAATTCGAGCAAAAGTTAAGTTGTGTTGCTTTTCGGGGTCCAATGGTTTGATGTTGTAAATGCTGCTCGTGTTTAAGTAATGAGGAATAACAGGTCCCTTCCAATATTTCCCATTATGACTGATGTTGAAGCCTCTAAACTGGTTGCCTTTAAGCTTGACCAGCTCAGAAAAGTAAAGATACGCATAATACTGTGTATTTTCATCATCTGCCTCCCATGTAAGATAAAATGAATCACTTGCATTTTTTGGGACTATAGTAGTTTCCATAACAATGGCTGGTGGCTGGTTCTCTGTTTGATTGACATCTACCGTGAGAGAGGTACTTAATCGATCAAAATATTTATCATTATTAACGGGAAGCCAAATCCGATCGAAGACATCATAAGGGAACCTGAAACAAAGGCACCCACAGAGAGAAGAAATGAGCCTTTCAAGTTCCATAAAAATCCATGTTATGATATAGAATACTTTCGCTCTAAATTGACAAATCAATAATAAGTCACCTGTATGAGATGTTTGATGTCGAACCGAGATCATATCGAAAAGAAAGCAAGAGTGACCCAGATCTAGTTGGATAAATATAGTCTGGCAAAGGTCTAAATTCTAATGCAGAGATGAAAGGTGTTCCAAGTTCTATATTGACCAAGCAGATTTGTACTTTGTTTGTTGATGGAGTATGAATGATTTCATAATTGAATATATATACTTCTAACGTAATGTTCACTGTATCCCACAAGCTATCTCCAAAGTAGAGATCAAAGATTGGCGAAGATCGCAACCCATCATAATTACCATACAAGAAGCTTGCTCGAATTAAGTATTTGGTACCACTAGTAATACCGCTTATATTGTAACAGTTCCTGGTGCCATTAGGAAAGCTTCTAAGGTACCATAGTTGTTGTTCATAGCTATTTTTGTTCAAGTCTATGTTTTTTGTTTCACCACTGTTTATGTATGCTGCATCTGAGATGTAGGTGAGATTTGTGGTGTAGCTAGAATTTGCTGGTAGTCCACAATCCAGGCTTATAAAACCTAAGAGATCACTCTTTTTAGCCGAATATGATTTTAAGAATGCTTACCGAGAAAATTAATTTATTCCTTACAATATTTACCTGATTGATCTTGAGCTTGAATAGCATGTATAAGAGCCAAACATAATAGAAAACTTCTTGTTCTTGTTTCCATCATCACGCCTCTGGAATCTGTTTCTGGTTGACTGTAGATAGGACACTTGAAGTTGGTTTTCTTTGAATGAAATTCTGAAGATTGATCATGAACTTGAAGCAGAGTGCTATTGTTGCAGAGAAGAACTACCAGCTTTTCAACCTATTAAAGTTCTTATGTATACACTTGGTACTGATTTCTTGATATTGCATATATCATTTTCCCTAGTTGGCAATTGAATTTCAACTATATGATTTTGATGTATGATTAATTTATATACATAGTGAGGAGACTTCATAAAAATATTGATGACTTATTCAAGATCAGGAGAAGTTCATTTACTTTATCAAAAGTCATTATCTTCCTCTGATAATTACATTGATTAGCTTAAACAATCTCGTTTTAGATGTATGGATAAATTTTGAACACTGTTTTACTATTACTTTAAATTTGACATTTTATCAAATTTGGCATACGAACAGACATTGAAAATCGAGCTGGTGATTTTTAGTCTTGAAAAAAGGTTCAGATTGTTAAATCTAAAATGTTCTGCAGTTTATAGATTTAGGTCTTAAGACTTTTAGCCTCTGCAAACATATCTTTTAGCACCCCACCAATTTCACCAATAAAGAATGTTGGTTTCTCTCTCTCCTTTTGAGAAATATGTTGGTTTTTCTTTTTAAATAGAATATTTGGCAATTATAATTTGGTGTATTTTTGCATATGTTTGACATTTCCATTTTTTTTTTTAATAGAAGCAGTTAACTGAAGAGTTTCAACTCAACCATCTGCATCGTGCTGATTGCAGCAGAGGTTATTGTTTAAATAGGGCCAATTGAGCTATGGCTAGCACCAATTATTCTAAAAAAATGTTATTTTTTCTTAACTAAGAACAAACTTTTTTTATTTTTGGCCAAAGCATGGCATATTCAATTTAGATCATGAAAAACACAAGGTTTCATATGTGCTTACTGGGGATGAAAAGCCACATTTTGTTCATTTCAAGTTTCAACAGCCAAATGATCAAATACGATGACAGAGATAAATTCTGGAACGAAAAGCTTAAATCAAATCATCAGGGAGGAGGGAGATGATCTTCCAACAAATTTCACCTCGCCATGAGACTTGATTGAGGAGGCAAAGCCATGTAGATGGATGCCATCTCAATGGACTCTGTTGAATCAGAAGGCCGACCGTCCGACGTTCTACTCAATTCTATAGCCAAGCAACTTTTCAATCCTGCCACTACTTGATTCGTTGTTGGTCTTCTCTCAGAATTCCCTGATACTCAAAACATTGCTACTTCCACTACTTTTCGGACAGAGTTTATGTTATATTCTCCTTTTAATCTTTGGTCTGCTATATTTTTAAAATCACCTTGAGCAACCATGGAGCCAACCCATTTAATTATTTGAATTGAATCCTGACCTTGAACTTGTTTGCAACTCACTATCTCCAATAGAGTAAGGCCGAAGCTGTACACATCACTTGAACTTGTAATCTATGGCTAAAAGATTATTGGCAATAAGCATTTAATTGCATGAATAGAGTAGAAACATATCGAGACAGTTAAGTAATCAATCCGTAAGTTTTAAATAGGTTACATCAATCCCTAAGATAATAAGTTTAGCCAATCATGATCTCTAGTACAAAATCTAAACTCATGATAAAATCCATAACAATACTACAAAAGAAGAGAGAGAAGAAAGAACTGTAGTTGCATGTCAACCCTCCTTTCCAACCCAATCCTCTCTTTCTCGAGCCTTAAAAATCTCCTCCTTAGCTCTCAAAATCGAGTACAAATCAAAATTAAGGTTTTTTTTTTTTTTTTTTTTTTTTTTTTTTTTTTTCTGTTTTCTCCGTAATGTTGAGATGAGACGCTGTGAAAAAATTCCGAATCTGCCCAAAAACGAATTACATAGCCAGGCTTAAACTCAGGCTTTTGATGCCCAATTGTAGCCTAGGGTTGTTTGATTGCAGTCCATTAGGTTAGTGTAAAAATACTGTAAGTTTCTTATTGTCCAATGGCTGTATAGTATGATTCTTCATTCCAAAATCGCATAATTGAGGTGTTAGTTCCAAAATTGCAAGGGAAAGACTGATCTGATTCTTTCTTATATTGTTGTAACAAAGATGAACAAAACACATCAACTTCATTGCACACTGTATACACAATTGCAAAATAAACTTCAGTGGTACACCAATCAATTCAAATAGTTCAAAGGGGAATTGAAAGTTGAAAACAAAAAGAAAAAACTTGAAGTCAGTCTGTATAACTTCTTCACCTTGGCATGGGACTGGCGTGAGTAGCATTCACAACCATAGTTATGGACATCGTTTCAGTGGAGTCTTGATTCCAGTGGATGACTTTCTGATCTCTGATTCAACTCCATGGCCAAGCAATTCTTTAGCTCTATCACAACTTGATTCATCATTGGCCTTTGATTGGAGTCTACCGATACGCAAGCCAAGGCTACTCTCACAGCTTTCCAAACAGAGTTACTTTCATATGCTCCTTTTAATCTTGGGTCAACTATATTCATGATATCTCCCTGAGCAACCATGGTACGGAGCCATTTGGCTATGTAATTCGTTTCTGGGTCTTGGATGTTTGAAATTACTGGTCTGCAACTAATTATTTCCATCAAGGAAACTCCAAAACCATACACATCGCTTTTTTCAGTTAGCCTGTTTGATGTAAAGTACCTGAGAGACAAGCCACCAATGTTTGTTTCCTTCATTATTTTTTTCAAAATTTGTTCACTTGAGAAGTAGTGGATTGAAAAATGTTGAAACTTTAGTACTCACTCTGGATCAAGGTAACCAGGAGTGCCAACAATAACAGTGCTCATGTAGGACTTGTCATCTGTTGGATAAGTCTTGGAAAGACCAAAATCAGAAAGTTTGGCGTTTAATTTTTCTGTCAATAAGATGTTTGTTGTTTTCACATCCCTGTGGACTATTGGTGGCTTACAACCATGATGCAGATACTCCAGCCCTGCGTATTTGTTTGCCATATTCAACACTGTAAGTTTTTCTTTCTCTAGAATGCCAATAATGTGTTTGTGGAAAGTTAAAAGGAATTATAAACTTATCCCACACACCTTGTGCTGCATCTATTGCAATCCGAAGTCTGTCTTCCCAGCTTAAGATACTTGAGCTTTTCTCTGTGGCAGACAAGCAAAATGTGGTTAAGCTTCAGATTTTGGTTTTTAAAATTGAATTTAATGTTATATTTTCAATTCGTAAAGTGGGTTGTGAAGCATGTGCTGGAACATGTAAGTTGTAGCTAGAGCTAGAAGATTACTAGAAAGATGCTCGGCCAGATTTCCGTTGGCCATGTACTCATAAATGAGGCCAAGGTGACCTCCATCATTCATATACCCTACAAGGTTTGTTAAGTTTCTGTGGTGAACTCTCATAAGAACTGTAACCTGAGAGAAAAGTAGATTTTTTTTTTCAGTCTAGCAAAGAAGTATGAGCTAATTTTTTTCTGAAAATTAGATACTATATCTTAGGCACATGCCTCTGCTTGAAACTGATGGTAGCCTTGTACTGCTGATGGAGAAATCATCTTCACAGCCACTTGAGTGTCATCTAGAACTCCATAGTAAACCATCCCGAAACCTCCCTTACCAATAATTCTCTCAAAATTGTTGGTCATCATCCCAACGTCAGCATGAGTGAACTGCTGTCTCCTTTTCTCCAAGGAACTGCCTGGATCCATTGTCAAAGCAACATCCTTACCTTGTTTTTTCTTGTTTGATTTAGCAATCCAATAGATAATCGCTGCAATTATGAGGAATGCAATCAATCCACCCACGGATGCTACTACTGGAATGATGATGTTGTTGTTGCTTTTCTTTGTCTCTGGTGTCATCTTTGTGCATGGCTCTAAGTTACATAAATTTGGATTACCTTCTACACTGTCATCAAATATGCTTTGTTAATATAAAACTAACTTTTTATCGTGGACATAAATGTAGAAGAATGCAAGTTCATGTTTTCCATTCCTATAATGGACCTTAATGTAAGTGAGCCGTTCATCCTTTTTTTGATAAGCTCAGGTGGAAGAGAGCCTGAGAGATTGTTATTCTCTAAATTTCTGCAAAGATAAAAAGAATGCTTTAATTTCTATATTGAATTTGTGCTTCACTTCTTTCTTCTAGGTTTACTTACAGGATTTTGAGGTGTTTCAACCCGGACAAAAATTTAGGTACTTCTCCTGTCAAGTAATTATTTGATAAATCCCTGAAATATAATTTCATTATTTTTAGCATTGGTTTAATCATATAGATCTAAATATAAATGAAGAGACTCTTACAATTCTTGTAACATTGCTAGACTGATTATGTGCAGAGATATCTCACCCTTCAATCCGCTTGAAGACAAGTTCCTGGTATGACAAAGTTTTATTCTTCCTTACAAAAGATTTTAGCTAGTTGTATAGTCCAATTCTCTCATATACAGTAAACTCTGGCTAGTAGTTGATAGAATTGATCTTTATTTGTTATTTTGTAACTCAAGATGTAAACTCACAGTGATGTGATTCTAGGGACTGAATCAGAGCTGCAATTCAAACCACTCCATGGATATCCACTTGGTAAACATGGGTCTCCTTCCCAATTTTTTATTACTCCATAAGTTGACTGAACATTACTGATTGCATCCACTGATTTTCCAATATATATTGTCCATAAATCTCCAGTTATAAGTAAAAAAAAAATCACCTTGAACAAAAAAAGAAGAAAAAAAAAAAGGCATACCATCTCCATTGTATGATTCTTGTTCTGAGATTTCCATTGCAAGATAAATTTCTATAGCATTGATGATTGGAGGAAGAGTTGAATTTTCTATCGAGAAGAATGATAATTGATGTCTTGATATAAATAAAGATGAACCGGTTAAATAAGATGATGTTGTGGTTAAATATTTAGGAATAATAGGTCCATTCCTATAGCCCCCATTTAGAGTGATATTAAATCCTCTGAATTGGTTGCTTTGAAGCTTTTCAAGTTCAGCAAAGTGCATATAAATATAAAAGTAATCACTTTCGTTATTTGAGTTCCATGAGAAATTAAGATACTCTGTCCCTTTCTTTGAAGTTGCAGCAGTTTTCATGACTACGGGCGGTGTACGGTAATAGTTATCAGCATCTACAGGATCCAAGGTACTTAGTTGTGCATAGTTATCATCTTCATACGTTTTCCACACTCGATCATAAGCATCATCAGGAAACCTAAAGAAACACACAATGTTTACACACATGAGCATTTTTCATTAACAGACGTGTTAGAGAGTATTTTTGAAATCGTTAAGATCTCTTTTGTCATGTTCAAAATCACTATGAAATAGGTCTTTAATGATTCAAAATCAATTTAAATGCAATTCTCATACCATCAAAATTGATTTCAAATGAATGAAGACAGGGATTTTAGGCATTTGAAAATGAACTCTTGTATAGCATGCATGAACCAACCTGTATTGCTTATTTGTTATTGACCCCATATCATATCGATTATATAGGAGCAAGGAATAGAAAGATGAGTAACTGTAAGAAGGAAGTTGTCTAAACTCTAAAGTTGAGATGAATGGTGTTCCTTGGGCAATGTTGATGAGACAGATTTGCAATTTATCTATTTCAGGCGAGTGCACCATCTCTGTGTAGTAGTATCCATCATTCACTGTTGTCCATCGAGTATCTCCCAAATACAGTTCAAATCTTGGAGTTCTATTGAGCCCATCATAATTTCCATATAAGAAAGTTGCTCGAATTAGATATTTGGTGTATTTAATGGCACTTATATTGTAACAGTTTCTAATTTCTTGAGGAAAACTTCTGAGAGTCCATTGGGGTTGTTCATATATCAGGAATGGAGATGCTACACTTCTACTTTCACCTGAGTTTATATAGCCTGCATCTGATATATACTTAATATTTGTGTTTGGATCGTTGTAGCCTGATGAATTTGCTGGTAGACCACAATCTAGACTAAGAAAGCCTGGAAAACCATTACTTGTAAGCAGTATATATGAATTTTTTTTTAAATAAAAAAAAAATATTCATACAGAGTTTAAGGGATGGAAGTTGAGGAAGTTACCTGTTTCATATTGTGCTTGAACAAGGAGTGCAAAAAAACTAAACAGGAGCAACCTTGATATTGCAATTTCCATTGGGAATCTCCCAACTCTCTTGAAAAATTAAAGCTAACCCTTTTTCTTTCTTTTGGTGTGTGTCAGTGTGTGGAGGTAGGATTGTGTTTTATATGGGTAGTATGTGCTTTGGCCCAGGGGTTGATTATGGAGGAACAGTTTCATGGTCAAGATAACTCCCGTTTCTCTCTCTTTACTTTATTAATGCAAACGAATGACTTCCAGTAACACTCAATTTCGATCCCCCACTAAATTATGACCTACAACAGGTTAGTGAGATAATTTATTTAATTCTAAATATAATTGCTATGTTCTTTTTAATTTTTATCACTTTTTTTAATAAGTTTCATAGAAGAAAAAGGGAGAAGCGTCAAAGTGAACGTAGCTCAACGATAATTGACATAATCTTCTACTTTAGAGGTTGTTGGATGTTCGACCTCCCATGTCCAAAGTTATTGTACTAAAAAAAGGAGAAGGAGAGAGGAAGAAAGAATGGAGAAGGATGGGGGAGGGAGGAGAGAAAATAGGAAGACATAGGAGATTTAAAATTTAAAATGTCTTATCATTATTTAAAATAAAAAATATATTACTCCAAAAACTTACCTATTATTAAAAATTTGAGGACTGAAAAGATATATTTCAAAAATTTATGAACTAAAAAGATAATTTTTCCTAAAAAATTGTCACATATAAATGATAAGATTAGTACTTGAATTGAAGTTCAGATTAAAAAAAAAAAAAAAAATTATGAAAAGTTTACCAATATTATTATAATTGTATTGAAAAAAGAGTGGATAAGTTTGGTTTGCTTATATTTGGCTGGTCTAAGAGTTGACCGAAAGAATGTCAACTGTACTATCAGCATCAATGCTGCTGGCAACATTAGAAGTTATAAATGTTAAATGTTAAATTAATAAAAAAGAATTCTTATGATTAATTGGTGATATTTAATCAATATTTCTAACATATTTGACTTTCGTACTTCTCCGTAACCAATCATTGTTATTGAAGCACTTGAACCGTTTACTTTAAACTCTAATTTCTTATTGCTGAAAATAAACTGTCTTATTTATTTTAATTTACTTGTTTTCACAGTCAATCTTGCACATCTAATTCTCTTACATCATTTTCAACAAACTACAATTACGTCATTTTATCTGATTTTCCTTTTGTTTAATGAAGCTAGGTATGAGAAAAGATATTCTCTTACCCTCAAGCTGAATGGTGTATGCTAGTTATTCCAAGCTTGTAAATTAGTCCACCCACGTTTGTTCAATGTAAAGCCTTAGTTAATATGTTAGTGACTTGTTGGGAAGGCATATATCTCAAGCTAATAGTTTTTGCCTCAATCTTCTCACTGATAAAATGGTGATCTATCTCGACATGCTTCATTCTATCATGATGTATTAGATTTTTTGCAATGGCTATGGCAGATTGATTATTACAATACTTCTATAGTACCTTCAGTCTTAATTCTAAGCTAAGTGGGAAGGTGTTTTGGCCAAATTCTTTCACAAATTCCATCGGTTAATGATCGAAATTTAGCTTCAGCACTATTTCAAGCTATAACTTGTTGCTTCTTGTTACACCAGGTTACTAAGTTTTCCCATACATAAGAGCAATACCCTGACATTGACTTACAATTAGGAGATCTAACCTAATTCGTATCAATGTAAACTTCCAATGATCTAGTCATGGTCTTTTTAAACATGAGGCCATTTTCAGGATCATGTTTGAGATATCTTAATATTCTATACACAGCTTCCATATGCTCCTTAGAAGGTTTGTTCAGAAATTGACTTACTATGCTAACCGCAAAGCTAATATCTGGTCAGATGTGAGTCAAGTATATTAACTTTCCCACCAACTGTTGATACCTGCCTTGATCAATTGGTTCATCTTTGGGATTAACTCCAAGTTTTGAATTTGCATCCATAGGTGTATCAGCCGGTTTACAACCACTCATTCCAGTCGCCTTTAAGAGATTTAAAGTGTATTTTCGTTGAGTGGCAAAAATTCATTTGTTGGATCTTGCTACTTCCATCCCTAGAAAGTACCTTAGATGTCCCAAGTCTTTGATCTCAAATTTCTTTTACAAGAGTTGAGTTATTTCATTTTATTGGAAACCATTCCTGTAAGAATTAAATCATCAACATATACTATTAACACAATGATCTTATTTGGGATAAATGTTTGATGAGTAGAGTGTGATTGAATTGACACTGAGTATAGCCATCTTGTTTCAACACAGTGGTAAACTTTTCAAATTAGGCTCGAGGTGACTGTCTTAGTTCATAAAGAGACTTCTTAAATTAACATACCTTTCCTTTGGTATATCTATCCTCAAATCTTGGGAGTATACCATATTCATGTACACTTCCTCCACTAGATCACCATTTAAAAATACATTCTTTACATCAAGCTAAAATAAAAAAAATTCAAAGCTATTTTTGATACAAAATACAAAATTGAGAAATATTTTGTATAATTGCCTAAATTAAACGCAATGGCAAAATACACTTTTGGGTTTAAATGATCCTTGAGCTTGTTTGACCGTGACTAACAGAAATATGATATTTTATAGATGAGGTGACACTTTTTAAATATGACATGAAATTTTTATTATTTTTATATTAATGTTGAGATTATAACGTGACCAACCAAGCCAAAACTATACCTTAGCCAATGTCTTGACAAGCTTCAACATACTATTAGCAAAGGTAACAGAAAGTAGATTGTTTCTTCTTCTTAAAAAACTGAAAAAATGAACTTTTAGATTGCCCCAATTGTGACATACTGAAGGACCCAAGTTTGTTCAACCTATCTTCAGGCGTTGAAGGGAACAGGAAAATCAAAGACCCAATGAACACATTGGCATCTTTCAAGTCTTTACAGAGCATTTTGTAAATCAATATTCATCACGAAGTCCAAAATTGGTGTGGATTTTGTTGTTGTTGAGAGCTTGTACGGTGGATGAGTGACGATTGGTACTGAACTTCAAGAACAATATAGGCGATTTTGACCGACGAAAGGCCATTGGTGTTGTTTGGAAAAACTGCCGTTGTTGATTGCAACACTTTTCACTTTAATGGAGGATTTAGAAGAAACAGAGATATGGGTTTTTCTTGGGAATGAAGGAATGAAGAAAAAAAATGTTTCTGGAAGAGAGAAGATAGTTGGTAAGGAATAGAGGGTTAATGGGTTTACTCTTTGGATTAGGCTACAAAAATGAGAGATCCCTCAAGGGATTTTTGCTTCTTCTTCTTTGTTTTCTTTCTCTTTCATTCGGAGTTGCAGAGAAATGAGCTTTAGATTTTACAGGAGAAGAAGAAGAGGAAGAGAAACAGTGGTGAGTGGAAGAGATACGTGGCGAACTGGGTCTTCAAAATTAATATAAAAATAATAAAAAAAAGTCCACATCATTAAAAAAAGCAACAAGTCATCTATTATATATCATCTTTCGATTAACAGTCAAACAAGGTCGAGGATCATTTAAATTCATTTTTCAAACCTTAAGACTAAAAGTGCTTCATATCTCAAATTTGAAAGACCAGTGTATTTTGTCCTAAACCCAAAGTAAGCTTTAGAACGACCGTCCATGTAGTCTTCTTCTCTAGATGTTTTGATGATTGTCCTAAAAATAGAAAAATAAACATAATTCAAAACTCTTATTCAAAATGTAAGATGCATTCACCAAATCTATACGACGTGTGAAGAAAAGTAAACAACCCTCAAGTTTTGTTCGTAAAAGAAGAAGAAAAAAGTTTACAATTTGATAACAAATACAATACAGAGAGATCTCCTTCGAGAAATAGACCCCAAAAGAAGATGAAGGCGGCCCAAGATTTAGAACACAGGGAAGTGATCCATATTTTCAAGATCGATGATTCGATATTCACCTCGCCATGGGACTGGAATCGGAAGCACTGAATCCTACAGAGATGGACCTCATTTCAATGGAATTTGTTGAATCAAGCGAACGATTCTCAAGCTTTCGACTCAATTCCGTAGCTAAGCAATCTTTGAGTTCCGCCATAACGTCGCTCATCGTCGGCCTTCTACTGGAATTTGCCGCTACACAAGCCATTGCCACTTCCACCGTCTTCCAAACAGAGTTTGTTTCATATTGCCCTTCTAATCTTGGATCGACTATACTCCGAATATCTCCTTGCGCCAGCAAAGAGGTAACCCATTTAGCTATATGTGGTGTATCTCCGGTTCTTGATATTACTGGTTTGCAACTGATTATCTCTAATAGAGCTATCCCAAAGCTGTATACATCGCTTTTCTCTGTTAGCCTGTTTGATACGTAGTACCTGAGAGAAAAGCCAATGGACCCGTTTAATCGAGTTTTTGTTTCAGTTGATTGGGGTTTTGTTTTAATTGCATATTAAGAAAAGGAATTAAGTTGGGGCAGGGATTGCTGGGCTTTAATGGAGGAGGTTTTGTTGAATTCGGTTTCAGGGAGTAGGGCGAAATTCTTTGGCAGACTTGTCTCTTTGGCTTTTGGCATAAAAGATACCTTGAGAGGAATCATAGGCTTTCTGGAGGAGCTGAAAGGTCGGAAGTTGGAGAGGTTATTAGGTTTTATGTTTCGTTGTAGGTTTTGGTAGCTAAGACTTTTTGTAGTCATTCTTCTTGGATGGGAGTCCTTTTTTGTGGTTATTTGGACTTCTTTGTTGGATTGTTTATTTTATTTGTTTGTATGTACTTGTATATTCTTTTATCTCTTTTTAACGAAATTTCGGTTTCTTATTAGAAAAAAATTTAAAAAAAAAAAAAAGAAAAAGAAAAAGAAAAAGAAAGGAATCAAGTTGATGGGGCTGGTTGAAACTAGTGCTTACTCTGGATCAAGGTAACCAGGAGTGCCAGCAACAACCGTGGACATGTGGGTGTTGCCATCTGTGGGGAAGCTTTTGGAAAGACCAAAATCTGCAAGTTTACCTTGGAAATTATCTGTCAATAAGATGTTTGTTGTTTTCACATCTCTGTGAACTATGGGTGGCTTACAACCGTAATGCAAGTACTCCAGTCCTATAATTTCCAGATTATCAAATAGTTAGCGTTTACTTTGTTATGGGAGAGAAATAATGCTTATAACTTGTTTGTAGGAATGATTAAATGAATGACCAAATTTGTCTGGTTTTTTCACCTTGAGCTGCATCCATTGCTATTCGAAGTCTATCTTCCCAGCTTAGGATACGTACACTCCTCTCTGTTTACAAGTGGAACCAACACAAGAGAAAGTTAAACTCTCTGTTCTTTACAGAAGGGTTAAAATTTGGACTAATCTTCTAAGTAGTATTGTGAAACTCATTACCATTGGGTTTACCTGAAAGTTGTTCGGCCAAATCTCCATTGGCCATGTACTCGTAAATGAGGCCGAGGTGGTTTCCTTCATTCAAATATCCAACGAGGCTGGTCAAGTTTCTATGGTGAACTCTCATAAGAAGGGTAACCTGCATTTTTGAAGTTATCAGTTTAAGTTTGATATAAAGTTGTAAGCGAATTAGTAAACTCAGAATTCAGATTATGGATTTAGTTTAGCATGCCTCTGCTTGAAATTGCCGATATCCTTGTGATGATGATAAAGACAACATCTTCACGGCCACTTGAACTTCATCGATGACACCATAATAGACCTCCCCAAAACCTCCTTTACCCAGAACTTTTTTGAAATTGTTGGTCATTTTCACCACTTCAGAATATGTAAATTGACGTCTTCTCATCTCCAATGAAGCACCAAACTGACTGTTGGTTTCTGACTTATCCACCACTGAGACAACATTTTTACCTTGTTGTTTCTTTCGAGATTTAATGATCCAAAAGGTTATTGCAGCAATTGTGACGACAACTAGGAATCCACCAATTGATGCTACAATTGGAATGATGATGTTGTTCTTCTCCTCATTCTTTGGACATGGATCTGATGCACATCCATCGAGATTTTGGTTACCTCCCACACTGTCAATTCGTACCATTCATGGCTAGATAAGTTTGACTTAGATTGTGACTTTGGAAAATTTTCAGTTTCCAGGAAAAATGGCATAATATATGAAGCATAAGAACTCAGACAGCTAATTGTAATTTCACTTCTTTTCTCTGCATCAAACTGACCTTAATGATAGTGAACCATCATTGGATCTTTTCAAAAGCTCAGCTGGAATTGGACCTGAGAGCTTGTTGTTACCTAGGTTCCTACAAATAGGGACAGCAATAACTCAATTTTGTTCTGGCTCAAGTTGAGCTTCATACTTATTTTTCCAAATAACTTACAGAGTTTTGAGGTGTGACAAACTAGACAGGAAATCAGGCACTTGCCCTGTCAAATTGTTGTTTGACAAGTCCCTACAGAAACAAATGCAGTAGATTAGTACTTATTTTCCAAATTCAGCTTATTATTCAATTTACTTATCTGACGATTCTGACCATAAAAGGAGACACTTACAAAGTTTGCAACATGGTTAGACTGGATATGTAAGAAGATATTTCACCGTTCAGTCCACTTGCAGATAAGTTCCTGTTCACAAAATTCACCTTCTCATGAATTCATTTGATTCAAAAATTTAAGACAAATTGAAGCTTTATAAAAGGTTTGCACTTACAAGGATATAATTCTTGGTGCAGCTTCATTGCTACAATTTAATCCACTCCAGAGATATCCCATTGGCACGCATGGATCTCCTTGCCAATCCTTCTTTACCCCATAGGTTGACTTGATATTGGTAATTGCATCCACTGATTATCCAAAGAAGTGATCCAATTAAAATTCATTAACCTTTGACAAAGTAAACTTCAAAGTGCATCTGAAGAAGGATGCCTACCATCTCCTTTGTCTGCCTCAAGCTCTGATATATCTTTCACTATATATATCTCGAAAGCATTAACGATTGGAGGAAGCGTTGCATTCTCAATTGGATTAAAAGAAAATGTATGTTTATCTGCTGCAGCCAATGGTTTTTGGCCATAAATGGTCAGCGTGGATAAATAACTTGGAATTAGTGGTCCATAAAAATGATCCCCATTGTGCATGATATTGAATCCTCTACTCTGGTTGCCTTGAAGCTCTACAACTTCAGCAACGTGGATGAATACATAATATCGAGATGAATCTTCTGTATCCCACCAAATTTCCAGTGGCTTGCTTGCATTTATTCGGGCAGAGGCAGTTTTCATTACAACGGATGGCGGTTGGTGATTGTTGTGACCAGTTGCATCTACAGTTTGATTGGTGCTTACTTGTGTCCACTCATTGAAGGTAAATGGTGACCAGATGCGATCATAAATATCAAAAGGGAACCTTTGGAGAGAGTGAACACATAAACAAAATGTTATCTCAGCGTTTAACAAGAGGTTTGTTAAAGCATATGCTGTATATATTAACAGTAAATTTGTTTGCAAAATTAGTGCTCAAATACCTGTATGTTTGATTGTCTGTTGAGCCGACATCCAATCGATAATACAGTGATAAGGATCCTGAGGCTGTTTCGTAAGTGACGTTGAGTAAAGGTCTAAATTCTAAGGCTGAGATAAATGGCACCCCATTTCCAGTATTGATCAGACAGATGTGAACTTCATTTGAGGAGGTAATATGTATGAGATCTTTGAAAACGTCAATACCAACTTGAGTGAAGTTTATTGTCTCCCATAAGCTATTCCCGATATAGAGATCAAACTTCGGTAAAGAATTTAGGCTATCATAATTCCCGTATAAGAAATTTGCTCGAATCAAGTATTTGGTATCTTTTTTAACACTTACATTGTAACAATTTCTAATTCCTTGGGGGAAGCTTCTAAGTTTTCTCATTTGCCTTTGGTAGGTGTCTCCATAAACCGAAGCTACACTTCCACTTACACCACTGTTTATGTAGGGTGCATCAGAAACATAGTTGATCTTGGTCGTTGTTTCGGTGTAACTCGTACTCTCTGGTGTTCCACAGTCTAAACTTATGAAGCCTGAGAAACATATAAAAAACAATTTAAAGTTTTATTCTTTATGTAACTCTCTGTATATGAAGATGATTGGAAGAAAGATAGATTGATTAACATTGGAGATATCTTTTTTACCTGACTGATCCTGGGCTTGAACAAGAAGTTGAAGAGTTAGACTACATAGCAGAAAACCAAAGAGGGAATGGAGCCCTGACAATTCCATAGTCTTCATCTTCTTGGGTCTGTTTTCTGCTGCATTGGTTGATGAGAATTGAGAAAGTAGCCAACTTTATGAGCACCTTGAGGCATTTATGTTAAATGTGTAATGATAATAGGAAGTCAACACTACAGGGTTTCTCTGACACAGATTGGTCAATATTCACTGCTGACCTTTGTGACATGTAAGAACACGTTACATAGGCAAGTTGCCCACATACGGAATAAGTTGCAATGAATCATAAGTTGAATTCAATTAATTTAATCGTTGTAACTAGAGCCCTTTCGTTTATAAATGAGTTTCGGGTTGTTTGTAAGCCTAGTTTTGCGGAATAGTTTTTGAAAACTCTGTACTAAATATATCATGACAACCATATTATATAGAAGATGAAGTCTAATTTCTTCATTATGAGCTGCTAAGTAATAAAGATTAGGGAGGGCTTCCATTTCTATTGACGTTGACATATTTGTTTTTAAGGGAAATCTCAAGGAAAAAGACAGAGATCAAGCCCAATAATTTAATGCCCGACTGGGAATGCAAGTTGAGTCAAATTTTATGGCAGAGAAATGAGAGTAATTTGCATCCAATTACAAATTAGCCTCTGCAAAAATAAAGCTGTGCTGGGCACGATTGAATTCTTTAACCTTGAATAAAGTAAGTATATGTCATCTTTCATTTGTCAAAAACTTTCAATGTGCCACAATTGCAGGAAGAGTATTACGGGGAGAATTTCACATTGGAAAGATAGAGAAAAACTTCACAATCTTTATAAAATGCCTGAGTAAAATTATTTCTCTCCTAACTAATTGATTTTTAAATGGAACTCTATGTTTATCTAATATGACATCAAAACCAATAAAACTCAAAAAGGTAGGGATTAATCAATCCCAAAAAAAAAAAAGAAAAAAAATGATGTGGATGGTAGAAAGTATTCGAGCTACTCTTCTCATTGCTAATTGGTTTTGAGATGAAACTTCGTGCTTATCTATTATATTATTTATTTGATTTTAATTTGAAGATGATGTGGATGTCTATCCAATGAATGTGATGCTGCCATTGGAGGCAGCTCAATTGGGGTAGGAATTGAAGGTAGACTTGGGTGCAGAAGAGTGCTGCCATTCCATTTGAACGAGTTTTTGTCTGAGCATCCCAACTATACTCAAAAGTACAAAAAATTGGGCACATGGGAAACCGTAGACTTTGTGGAGTCAATGGTCCCATTAGTTATTTTCTTCACAAATACGTGTGGAATAAATGGACATGGACCTTGTTTAATCACTGTAAATTATTCATTATTGGTTGGATTGTTGTGAACTTAAAGTTTTAGCCACACTCAAAAAGTCCATTAGGAAATATTTTGGTGGGAATAAACTTCTAATAAGTGTATATATGGATTGCAGGATTAAAGATTCCTTATGCTTGCGCTTGCATGGTGTGAATAATATTTATCATTGATTCTTTTAAGTTTATATTGTATATTTTTGGCACCTCAACCTCAACATTTTGTTGTACCAAGTCTTTAATCATAGCAAATTCTTCTTATAAAAATGCAAGCATTTTTCTTAATAATTTTGTTTAAATCATTATATGACTTGTAGCGTTTAATTTTTATTTTTTTAAATTTATTTAATTAAAATTTGTATTCTCAACCAAAAAGCAACATCTCTAGATATAATTAATTCACTTGGTCTAACTTAAAAAAGAAAAAAAAAATCATATAATTGGTCTATTAACTTACTTAAGTCATCTTCTAGTTAGTCAATGATCATTCACAATTACGTTTAAAACCTCATTAATTATCACTCAAAATTTATGAACAAAAAGTTTTAAGAATCTAAAAGCAATAAATTTTAAATATTTATCTATCAAACTATTGTCAAGACCAATGTTTTTTTTAAGGGAAAAATACCTTTTTGGTTCTTGAATTTTTTAGAATAGATACATTTGGTCTCCAATGTTTTAAATTGGCCATTTTAATAAAACTACTAAATTTAATTGACAAAATGTTGATGTGGCAAGATGACATGAAAAAAAAAAAAAAAAATTATGTTTTTAATTTTTTTTTCCTCCTCTCTCGTCTTTACCTACAGAGATTCATCCATGTTCCATACTTGGATCATACAAAAAGTAACGAAAAATTGCTATTAATTGATGAGCGAAAGAACAAAATAAAATTTATCACCATTTAACTTGAATCGAAGTATCAAAACCAATAACCACTTGAAAGTAATGAAATCTGCATAAGCAAAGAAACAACTTCGAGGACAAAAGCAATTAAATGTAACTTATTCTGATAGTTCATAATTGAAAAAATATCCCCAGATGATTCAAATGAGAAAATAGGGTTTAATCTAATTTCAACTCATCTTTAGCTACGGAGGCTATTTGGAATAGGGGATTATTTGTCATTGCTATCAAGGTTCTTAACATGGAAAGGGCTGGTTTTGTGAGGTAAGCCACGGTACAAAAAGATTGTTCATTAATCACTTGAAGCTTAATGAAGGAGATGCTTTAGCTATTGAAGCTTTTTTATGTCAAGCACAACAGACAGATTCAAATTGCTTTTACGTCATGGATGTTAATTAGAAAGGATTCTCTAGTTAGCTTTATGAGTTTCAATCATAACATATGTTATGATTTAAAAAAAAACGTTTATTTACTAATGATTTTTGGTATTTCAAAGTATTTATCTTGTAGAGCTAAAAAAACGATTTCAACGCATATTGAATTGTTCGAATCAGAATTCAAACGTAAAAGATACATGTGGTCGATGATATGACAATGACGTAGCATACATGGATCAACCGTATAAAATGACATGTGGCGGCTTGTTGGAAAGATGAAAAGAAAAAAGTGGGATTACTTGAGATTGCAACATGTCACATTCCAAATATTTGAATTGAAGAAAAAAGGAAAAAAATGGAAAAAAATGTGATTCTATTTAATCTCATTCATCCATTCTTTTACCCTCAATTCAATGGTGGATGTTAAACTCTTCAATTTTTATACTCAACCAACTCTAATTCTCCTAGCCACCTTCTTGAGAAAAATAAGAAAAAAAATTCCAACCTTATTCCTCTACTGTTCATCTTCCAAATACTCAAAATTTTCATATTTCTCTCCTTCTCCTTAATTTTTACAAGGGTAATTATTGAGAGAAAATTGTTAGAGTTTCATAGAGTTGAACATGTGTATTTTTACCTATTTAGAGATGATTCTTTTTATTCTAAGTTTTTCATTGGGTTTTTTTTTTTTTTTTATTTAAACACTTCGGATTCATGAAAAAAAAAAAAGCAATAAAATGTTAATATAAAATATATAACTAATTAATATTTAACTTGTTTGAAAAGTTTAAATATTTATTTATTGATTTAAATATTTTTCTCTTTTATAAATTTGACATAAATATCTATTGAAATTGACATTTTATTCGATATTTTCATAAAATTAAGACATTGACATTTCAATCCATATCAACATTTTAAACATCACTTGTCTATAACTTGCTTTTTTTTAGCATTTTCAAATTTTCTAACCATTCAACCGATTTATAATTTGTTGGGTTCTCTCACTTTTATTCAAATGAGACGAAATCAAATTTATGCTTCTTTTAACTTCAATGACGTGATGAATAACTATTAGAACTTTTTTTTTTTACTATAGCGGAGGAAAAGAAAAAAAAAACGAAAAAGAAAAGAAATTAAGTTAGAGGTACATCATGAAGCAAAGTGTCACAATTATGTTTCTCGAGAATTCATAAAATGATCGTATAATACTTTTGAATACGTTAATCAAGTCAACCAACTTAAATTTTAATAGACGGCTAACATGAGCATAACTTAACATAAATATACACTATTGACCATAAAGTCAAATGTTTAAATCTTACCGCATCTCATAACTTGAACTTCAATTTTGAAAAAAAAAACAATTATAGAAAATGAGATTGGAAAAAAGGTTTTTCGAAATCATTGGGAAAATATTTGTTATAAGGTAGAAAACATAAAAGAAAAACAGCACAATTTACTTAACCGACAAGCAATTGACAACTAGTTTTACCTCTGTAGTACATTTTGAAATGTAATTGATGTATTGCCTTACAGTCTTACAAAAATAATGGTAAGAACTAGAAGTGGTATGCCGACAGAAAGACAAAAACAATAAATTAATATGCAAAATGACAACATGAACGTAATTTACACATTACTATCGAATTTGGAGGTTCATCCACACCAAATGAACTTCAACAAATTTTCACCTCGCCATTGGAGCGGATTCACTGTAATCCATAACAATGGACATCATTTTGACGGAATTCATCGAATCGAAACCTTGACTCTCCGGCGTCCGTTCCAATTCCATGGCCAAACAACTCTTCAGTTCCGCCACCACATGGTTCATCGTCGGTCTTCTTCCAGAGTTCCCAGATACACAACTCAACGCCACCTCCACTGCCTTCCAAACTGAGTTAGCACCATATTTTCCTCTCAATCTTTCGTCAACTATTCCATTTATGTCCCCTTGTGCTACCATCGAGTTTACCCATTTACTGATATGAACGTTTTCTTCACTTCTTGATATCACAGGTCTGCAGCTGATTATCTCCAACAGAGCCACTCCAAAGCTGTACACATCGCTTTTCTCCGTCAGCCTGTTCGATAAGTAGTAGCTGAAAGACAAGCCATGAGGTAAATTTTATTAGGGTTTGAAAATAGGATCTCCTACTTTGATATCAATTTATTGTTTAGTTGGTTCATATTCTTTAATTTAAGATGCAAAAAAGATCATATTGACTTGGAAATTGGAAGGGAGTGAATCAAATTTGGTTTCTGTTCTTACTCTGGATCAAGGTAACCAGGGGTGCCAGCAACAATGGTGGACATGTAGTTGTTAGTTTTGTTGCCATCTACTGGGAAGCTTTTGGATAAACCAAAATCTGCAAGTTTGGCTTGGAAATTCTCTGTCAATAAGATGTTTGTTGTTTTCACATCTCTGTGGATTATGGGTGGCTTGCAACCATCGTGTAGGTACTCCAATCCTGTTTTGAATAGTTAGAGCTTGTCTTATGTCGATTAGGTGTTTGTAAAAATGCTCATATGAAACAATCAATTTACCTTGTGCTGCATCCATAGCTATCCGGAGCCTATCTTGCCAACTTAAGACATACGAACTCGTTTCTGATTGAGTTTGACAAGTTGAGAGAGAGAAGAAAAAAAACTTTATGTCAAATTTTTGGGTTTTGGGTTGATCTCAAAATCTTAGTTGAAAATGAAAGCTTTGTTTGATAATTATTTGGTTTTAAAAAATTAAGTTTATAAACACTACCTCCATCTATAAGTTTGACAAAATTCAAAGAAAACTAAAATAATATTGAAATATAAAAGGTAAAGAGCTACAAGATAAACAAAATGAGCTCTAATTCACTCATCAAAATAATGCCTACACCACTCCATGACAATTTCCTTATCTAATTACTAATATAACTTTAAACTATCCTAATAATACTCCAAACTAAAAAATATATAGATTTAAAAAAAAAAAAATTTTTTTAGAATTTAACTATGAATTCAAATGTTTTCTTGTGAATGTTGAAAACTATTGTAAAAAAATACTAAGAAGCAAACACAATTTTAAAAAATAAAAAACTGGGGTGGAAGTTTTTTTAGCTAATTGCAAGTAGATCACCTGAAAGATGCTCTGCTAAGTTTCCTTTGGCCATGAACTCATAAATGAGACCAAGGCGGTCTCCTTCATTCAAATACCCCACAAGACTTGTCAAGTTTTTATGGTGAACTCTCAAAAGAAGTGTAACCTGCAATATGGAAAACAATACTTTGATGTATTATAGGGATGAAGCTAAGCTGACTACTTAGAGATAAACTTTAGTGATATACACGTACCTCTGCTTGAAACTGTTGATAACCTTGACCTGAAGCCTGAGATAGCATCTTCACGGCCACTTGAGTGTCATTTATGGTGCCATAATAAACCATCCCAAAACCTCCTTTTCCTAGAATTCTCTCGAAATTGTTGGTCATCCTCAAGACTTCTGAATATGTGAACTGCCGCCTCCTTGTCTCCAACAACTGATCACTTAGTTGGTCATTGGTTCCTGAGGGATCCACCTTTGGAACAACGGTTTCATTTTGTCGTTTCTTCCTTGATTTAACAATCCAAAGGATGATGATTGAAACTACAATGATGACTATCACTCCGCCAATTGATGCTACAATTGGAATAACAACACTAGTCTTCTTACTCTTGCACGAATCTGATATACAATCTAGATTTGGATTCCCTTGAACACTATGTCAATAAGACACACAATAGAAAATATGAGAATCAATTTCATGTTTTGATGAGAATATTATAGCTTATGAAGGCATCAAAATTACAATTATTTTAACATAAAGCATAAGTTTTTGTTTGGAATTAAACCTTAACGATAATGAACCATTATTGAGTCTCTTAACGAGTTCAGTTGGAACAGAGCCTGTAAGCTTGTTGTTATCTAACTTTCTGTAAAGAGAGAAATCAACGATCTTTTAATATTGTGCATGTTAAATCCGACAACTCAAGTTGAGTTATGCCTGTTACTTACAAGACTTCAAGGTTTGACAAGTTAGACAGAAAATCTGGGATATTTCCCGTCAAGCCATTATTTGACAAGTCCCTGCAAAAATCAAAACTGGTTAATCTCTAAAGTAGTTCCAATCGGGGTAGGGTTTAATACATCTAACCATTTACTTACAATATTTGTAGCATTCGTAGATTCTCTATACTTTGAGAAATCTCTCCTGTCAATCCACTCGATGACAAATTCCTGAAAGAAAAAAAAGTTAATTATTTCATGTAAATGGTTAGAAAGGAATATTTGGTCGTGAGTTGCTTACAAAGACACGATTGTAGGAGCAGTTCCATTTGTTTTGGTACAATCTATACCCTCCCAAGGGTATGCTCTTGGAACACATGGATCTCCTTCCCAATCTCTGACTATTCCATAAGTTGATTTGATGCTTGTTATTGCATCCACTAATTATTCATGTGCCATACAAGGATTAGAATCAGCTTAAATGTCACTGGCGAAAGGAAAATTTTAAGATAGAGAATAAGATTTAGAAAATACCATCTCCTTGATCTGATGTTAGCTCTGATAGATCTATTACAGAATAAATTTCCATAGCATTTATGATTGGAGGGCGTGTTGAATTTTCGATTTGTATAAGTGAGAATAGATGCTTTTTATTTGGTGTTGGTAATGGCCCTCGACTATAAAGCGTTATTGTTGACAAGTAGGATGGAATGAGAGGACCATACCAAAAACTCCCATTATAAGTCACGTTGAATCCTCTGCTTTGATTGCCTTGGAGATTTTCAACTTCAGCAAAGTGCATGTATACATAATACTGGGTGTTTTCATCTTCAGGCTCCCACCAAATTTCCATAGGCTTTTTTGTATCTATTCTAATAGCTGCAGTTTCCATTACAGCAGATCCTGGCTGGTAGTAATTATTATCAGTTGAATCTATCATAAGTGCGGTACTTATGCTTGTCCACTCATACCAATTGAAAGGCGACCAAAATCGATCATATATATCACTAGGAAACCTGGAGAGAGAAGTTGACACATACTTTTAAGGAGAGTTATGAGTATTCTAATTAGAATATGTCACATGCATGGAAGAAATATTGTTTCTTTGGAACCAACCTGTATGTTTTATTCGTTGTTGTACCCATATCTAATCGATAGTAAAGCAACAACGATCTTGTCAAGAACTTATAAGTCTCATTTGGCAAAGGTCTGAATTCCAATGAAGAGATGAATGGAGTTCCAGTGTCTGTGTTGACAAGACAAATTTGTACTTGATTGTCTGAGGTTACATGTATGGAATCGATTGTGGTATCTGTGTTTTCATCAGTAAAATTTACCGTCTTCCATAAGCTATCTCCAAAGTAGAGATTGAATTTCGGCAGTTGGCTGAGCCCATCGTAATTTCCATAGAAAAAACTTGCTCGCATCAAATATTTTGTATTCTGTTTTACACTTATATTGTAGCAATTCCTACGACCTTGGGGAAAGCTTCTAAGATGATGATATTGTCGCTGTAGATATTCGTTATAATTAGAGGATAAACTTTTGCTTTCACCACTGTTTATATAAGCAGCATCAGAAGTAAATTGAAGTGTTGTTGTTGGTTCAATGTAGTTTGTGTTTGGTGGCAATCCACAATCTAAGCTTATGAAGCCTAACATACAAGCAAATGAAACTTAGTTGATTGATTGTATGAAGAAACAAGCTGCAATTAGACTTAGTTTAAGATAAATATACATACCTAATTGACCTTGAGCTTGAACAAGATTGAGAAAAGCTAGGCCACTTAAAAAAGCAAAGAGCAAATATGTTGAAACATCCATGATTAGATTACCTCCTTAATTTGATTTTCATTGAGTTATATATCTTTAATTGATGATGAGCAGCAAGTATATGTAGTTTTCATTAATAAACAAAGATTTAACTTCATTGACTTTTTTAGATTGGTGTGACAGCTTATGGATACAGGTCAAATTCAATTACCTAAGCTTGAGTATACATATGTATGCAGATGTGTTGATAATTTTATATTTTTATTTCTGGTTGCTGGTGAATTTACAATAATATCATTGACCAAGGGAGATACATTAATATATTCTGATGTTAAAAAAAGTGAAGTTGTTTTGGCAATGGTATTTGCAGTTTTGCAAAAATAAATTCGTTTAATAGTCATTATTAATTTCTTCTTTCCAATAACGCGGGGTTGAAATTTGAACATTTAATGCTTGAGAATAATGTATAATCTCTACTCAATGCATATTAGATGATCATCACTTCTAATTTCTAGGCTTTTCATATGAGTTATAACTTCATGAGCTGGCTCGTCGAGGCTTTTCAAAAGTCTTACTTACTTGCCTTTCAAATTTTCCTAATTGGCTCGTTTTTAAGTTGTAAACATGATGTAAGAAACTTTCTCCAGTTGTCAAGGTTGGCAATTATTAACTAATATTGTTTCTTTTGTAAATATATATATATATTTTTTATTATTATTGGCTTTATATTTTGATTAAAAGTTACCCTAGTTTTGTTTTAAAAAAAAAAAACATTACCCTAGTTTAGTAAAATCACCTAAGTTAAGTTATAGAGAGGGACAATTAAAGAAATAAATGATTTTTCATTCCCTGATGATCAGGTAGATTATACCAGGCATTGACTTTGTTAATAAAATATTAACCAAAAAATAAAAAATAAAATCCCTCCCCGATGTCATTCGCTCATAACCAATAATACTCTTTGATCTCTTCAATCTGTGTATTTCTATTTTTATTTTTTATAATTATTACTTTTTAATCTTGTTGGGGGCTTCAACAATGTGATGTCATAACTCACAAGACAATATGTTTTTGGACCTATAGAAATGGTCAAATTATCTTCTAACTTATTCGTTCTAATCATAGGATTAAATTTTTATTGACATTTCGATATTTACATTAATATTTTTATGCTTTTAGACTTGATATCGACATAAGGGGTGAATCGAAATTTTCATTATATCGTTGAAAAATCTATCAAACATAAAAATGATCGACAAAATGTCACTAATGTAAATATAATATAAATAATAAACATGTTAACTTGTTTAAAAATCATAAAATGTTTATTTACTAATTTAAATTTATTTTTTCTTTTTATAGCTTTTCCATAAATATTCATCGAAATTGACATTTTATCAATATTTCCATCAAAATTTTCTTAGAACTAAGATCTAGATATTTTCGTCGGCATCGACATTTTAAATCTTGATTCTAACACAATCCACAATTTTTTTTGGTTATATATATTGGAAATACTTATATGGTGAAGCATGCAATTAAATAAAAAGTTTTTATTTTTGTTATTATTAACTTACTTTTATCTATAATTGTTTAGACCAAGGTTCGAAATTTCAATGTCGATGGAAATATCGATGAAAATTTTAGAAAAAGTTATGGAAATTGTTATAATTAGTTAATGAAACATTGATTATGACTTAATTAGACTATAACTGACTTTTTTTAATCACAATTTATATAAGTAAGGACAATATTTAAATGTCTATTGTAAATGTTTGTGTAAATGTTGATGTGAGAGCAAAATTTTAAAAAAATGAAAAAAATAATACAAAATAATATAAAGCTTAGAAATATTTTGGGGTGAAATGATGTGAAAATTATAAAAGTTTTGGATGATAAAGAAAAAAAACTCATATCAATTGAATTTTGAGGTGAAATGATGTGAAAATTTAATGAAAAAAGTTTGAATGAAGTTAAAAATAAACATAGGTTATTTTTTTTGTGGTCTTTTCAAATTTAATTTCTATAGAAATGAACGTTTTGGGTAAAAAAAATAAAGCTAAATATTGATAAAAGTTGGAAATTAGAAAAAGTAAACATAAAAAAGGCCTAATTCTTTGTCAAAAATGACATTGGCGTGTGAAACTATAAAATTGTGTGTAATCAAAACCATAAATTGAAAAACTTGAACTGAGCTAATATAGTTAATTTTAAAAAAATCAAAATTTTCTTAAAATGTCGAAATTGGGAGAAAATGAAATTTTCCCCAATCAAGGTTTATCAAAATTTCGAGATTTCGGTGAAAATTTTTCACCATGGTTTATACTAACTATGATCATAGTATTAAATTTTCATCGATATATCGATATTTCCACATTTTCATGGGTTCGATATTCATATGGGGGTGAATCGGTATTTCCATTATATCGTAGAAAAATCCATGAAACACAAAAAAAAAAAAAATAAATAAACATAAAAATGCTACCAATATAAATAATAGACATGTTTACTTATTTGAAAACGATAAAATGTTTATTTACTAATTTAAATTTATTTTTTAAATTTTTATAGAAATATCCATTGAAATCAATATTATATCGATATTTCTATTAAAATTTTCAAAAAACTAAGACTTCAATATTTTCATCGAGATGAATATTTTAAACCTTGATTATGATTAGCGTGCAACTCAACCATTATCGGGAGAACTTTCTTTTAATTAAATTTGTTCCCTATATTGACTTAAAAGAAATCTAGGTGATGAAGATCCAAAAAATTAAATAATAATTTAGGAGTAGCTGAAAATTAATCATAATTGATAAGAAATATTATTGAAAATAGCACTGAAAATTATAATTACAGATTTAAAGGAAAAAAAACTATAATTAGTCTATTGCAATATATTTTTTTTTTTTTTTTAATGAGAATCCACTTGTTCTTGGGTCAAGGTAGAATGCTTGTATTTAAATATATTTAAACCAACATGCACCCTTTTTTTTAATTATTATTATTGTTGTAAATACTAAATATCTATATATTCTCTTAGTCTAATCAGGATTTGATAAAGACATGAAATATATTAATTAATATACAACATAATTTTTTTTTAATAAAGAATCAATATAAATTTAATTCGTAGCATGTTGGCAGTTTTTTAGCCGTATGTCAGTATATGTCACTTTCTTTTCTAATGTATTGCATCTAATTTTTAAAAACAAGTGCAATAAAAAAAATTAACGGAGAAGTCTAAATTAACAAGGATTTTAAGAAAAATTTATGTAGTACTTAAAAAAAAAAAAAAAAAAAAAGAAAATTTTATGTATTATAATTTGATAGTAAAAAAAACCATTTTGAAATCAAGATGAAACTAAGGACCTAATAGAATTTAAATTCAAATAAAGACATATTGAAATGCATTATAAGAAAGGAATATATTTTTAATAAATTCCTTTTTTTCTTTTTTCTTTTGAGAGGGTTAAAATCTTTAATATCCTATTTGATTACTAGTACATAATGCAGGTATTACAATAGGGTTGCCTTTTAATATATAATTGGATATAATTCTAAAAATCTACAAATTTGATGTTGATATGAATCGTTAAGATTTTTGGTTTTTTTTATTTAATAAAGAGTACCTTTAAGTCTTTTTGCTTTGATTGATGAGGTGACATTTAGGAATTATCTTTTTTTCGAGAATTAAGATAGTCGAAATCTTTACATGCGTGAAATTGTAAATGACTATATATATATATGTCTAAGTTCTTTAGATAATCATGTTTGTTTTGAAAAAAAAAATTATAAAGATGTTTGGAATATTTAGATAAGAATGATGATATATTATTTTAACAATACCGTAGATAATATAATTAAATTTATATAATCATAATTCAAGTAGTTATTAAAAAAGAATAATTAATAATAAAAAGTTGGTTATTCAAATTAGTTTGGTGAGAGGAATTAAAAGAAACATGTTAAAATTAATGGAAAAAAGAATGGGACACCTCATCATAACCATAGGGAAGGCCACATTTTGCTCCCTTTTGGGTCTATATTAGATTTCATATCATATTTATGTAATTTGGGTGTCCTTTTCAATTAATTCACATCATCCCCCACCTAACTCAATCTTTCAACATTTAAATCAACATAACATGAATAACATTTCAAATGTATGCCTTCCTTTGATGACTATTTAACTCTTAGTTTTTTTTTTTTTTTTTAATTTTAAAAAATTGTGCTTGTTTTTATGGAGTGGCAACACGTGGTTTAATTAACATGTCTATATTTACCTTAATTGAAACTCTAATTTTTTTTTTTTTTGCAAAGGTTCTAATTAATATGCTTGTTCTGACACTAAGCCTTGTGTTAATATAATAAATTATGTATTAGACACTAGTCGCTAATATACTCTCCACATTTTTCTCACTTTTTCTCTTTTCTTTGGTTTTTAACTCTCATTCATTTTTCTCTAACGTTTTTCTTTATATTTTTTTTACCTTTTTGTTTTCCAAATTATGCATTACATTTTCTTTTTATCTCTGATCTTTAAAGTTATTCTCCGTAATTTTTTTTGGGCTAGTTGCAGCCATGTCAAAAATATTTGTTAAAATTAGGACCATAATATATGTTTTATGGTTTTGCAAAAATGTCAAACTTCATAAGTCCAGCCAATTTCGTTGATAGAAAAAGTCAAAAATACCCTTACATTTGATAACTATATGATTTTCCTGCTGATTTCCATTTGATTTCGGTTGCCTGTTCATTTCCATTTGATTACTATATGATTTCGTGCTGATTTTCATTTGATTTCCATATGGGGTTGTGATTTCTGGTTGTCTGCTGATTTCTATTTGATCACTATATGATTTTCTACTAATTTCTATTTGATTTCCATATGGGGTTGTCTGTTGATTTCTATTTGGCTAGTATATGATTTCCTGCTAATTCTCCCTTAGGTTGTCTGCGGATTTCTATTTTATTACAATATGATTTCCTGCTGATTTCCTATTGATAGTTAATAGTTCCTTATAGTCAATTGATTGTCGTGTGATTATTATATGATTACTTTATGATTGTTATTTAATTGCCTTCTGATTGCCTTCTTTTCATCTTTTGTCCAATGTTATATAATTGCTTGTTTTTTTATTGCAAAAAATAGGAAGAACAAGACGGATGAAAAAAGCAAAAAAAGACTAATGAAATTTGAGAAGGGAGAATCTTCAACAAAAAAAACAAAAGAACAAAGAACAAAGAAAGCAGTAAGTAGCATTTTACCACATTGTTAGATTGCCCTATTGATTCACTCATGTTTACTTCATGTAATTAGTGATTAATGTTTGTTACACTCATTTATTAAAAACTAATATAGTGTCGATATACTTTAACAGGACATTCCATCACATGAGTTCAAGGTTCATCCGCATATGATGTATAATATCTTTGGCAGTCGAATGATCATAGTTGTATATTAAACTCTCAACCACAATGACTAATAAATTTTGAAGATGCTTGCTTATGAGAAGCACAAACCATCATAGAACAATTATGATTGCTAACATACTTTCGAATCATCCATAATTCGCTACTTTTATAATGTGATGCTCTAACAAACCATTGGCAACCATCTTGAGTACATACCAACTCAACAGATTTTGGATTTGATCTCAACGTCTTAAACTCAAAATTATTCTTTACCACTATAAAATGAAACGAATTCGACGAAATTTTCTTACTAGCAAACAAATCCTTATTCTTCAAAGACAATGTAGAAGACATTTTGTTAATATGAACATCTCTAAAGATTTCTATGTCACCTTCAAAATCAGCCTCAACTATAGAAGAAGAAGCAATGGGACATTTTGTAAATTGATCCTTAACCACAATAAAAAATCAACATACATCACAAACTACCAAGTATAAATACTAATCCGATAGTAATTAGATGATAATCAAATGACAATCACAAACTAAATACTATCAAATAACAAATCAGATAACAAAGCAACCACAAGAAAACTTATATCAGACCTAAGCGCAATCGTACGGACGAACTTCAACAAAAAAAAAAAAATAAATGGTTGAAAACTTTCGAAATTGGCTTCAAAAAATCTCCGACTCACGAAATCAAAACCAGTAAAATTGTATTTACAATCGTGAATGAGAGAGGTGAGGACGAAATTCAAGCAAAAAAAATAAAAAATAAACCGTAGCTTCAAGAAGAAATCGTGATTTTGAAGCCGTGGGTTTAGCTAACGAAATCAAAAAAAGATTTGGAAAAAAAATATGCGCAATCGAATCTTGTACTTCAAATCTTGGAGAATCCAAGAATATTGGAGATTGAAGAATCTTGTTGTTGTAGAAACTTGGAGAGCACTAAAGAAGAAGACGTGCGTGGGGAGGAGAATGTCGAAGAGATGAAGAAACGCACCTGGGAAGAAAATCAAATGATAATTTTTTTATTTTTGGAGATATAAGGGTAATTTTGGAATATATTTTCATATAAAAATCAAATCAAGCATGATCTTTTTACCATCTATATTGTTATCAATATATTTTGACATATTTACAATATTTTTAAAGTTGATGATATGGATGCTAATGTATAATCAAATTTTGATACCCAATGCAATTCCCTATTTTTTTTTTTTTTTTGTCATTCTCCCAACAAAATTTTATAATATAACATAATATAGGTAACTTTATTTCTCTATCTTTAAATTCTTGTTGGCTTTATTAAATCTCTCTCTAAAATTTGTCTCTCTAAATTTCTCTTTTGTAAGATTGTTTTCTCTTTAAATTTTTTCTCCACCTCTCTATTTTTTCTCTTAACTTTTTATTTATTTTTATATAACATTTGTTTATCACCCTCTAATTTTTCAATCTCAAATATAATGTTTTTTCTTTTTATTAATTTGATGATTCTAAAATTACCTTTGTAAAAATCAATATCAAACATGCCCTTAAATCATTAAAAAATATTTTTTTATTATAAAAAATTAAATCACTTTTAAAAGTGTAGAACTAAACATTGGAATGATGGTTTGAAAAATCACTTTTAACAAATCAATTTAATTAAAAATATTAATTTTAAAATCACTCCAAAATATGTCCTATCGGCCTTTTCCTTATCTATCGATATACGACTCTATAGTTTTGCGCTCGAACAAACTACAAAGTACCACAATCAATATTCATGGCCTAGCTAGGCTTGGGGTGTGTTTGGTTTAAATTTTCAAGTGTTTAATTTTGAAAACAAGTCATTTTAGAAAAGAAAAAAAATTGGAATGTTTGGTAATGGTAACCACTCAAAATAATTCTTGAAATACTTTCAAAGTGTATTTTAAACCGTTTCTATCAAAAGATTTTAAATAAAAATAAATTTTTTAAAAACATTTTTTTCTCTAGTCAATCCAAATAAGTCATTTATGTCGTGGTAAAACCAATTTCGTGTATCACACCCATCAAAGTTGATTAATTTTGCGTAGGATATTAGAACATGGTTGAAAAGTTGGACAATGCAACGTTACGTGGAATAAAAAGTAAAAAATGTACAAATATTTCAAAATATATCACTTCTGATTCAAACCCATTGCTGATTGCTTCATTATAAATACCAATACATACAGCTTCAAATCTTCACCAATCCAAAATTAAGCTACATACCAATACCCCCATCACTATTATTTCTCCTAAAAAATTCTAGCAATGGCCACACATAAATTCTCTCTAAGCTCTGTTTTCATGACGGTTCTCGTCTTCGCCATGGTTCTCTCTCCCATGACGATTCCAACCGCCGAAGCTACTCGTGTGCTTTTGCAGCAAAGTAAGAATTTCATTTGATAACCATTTTTGTTTTTTGTTTTTGGTTTTTATATCTGCCATTCACCGTTTCTTTGTATTATTATTTATTTTTTACGAGTATTAAAAACAAAAATTTAGAATTTTTTTTATTTTTAATTTGATTAAAAATACAAATATTTACTTAAAAAAATATAAAACTTACAGTTAAAAAATTATGAGAATATATATATATATATATAAAACAAGAATTTTTTAACCTATTTAGTATAATAGTACTGAATTAAAAAATAAAAATAAAAACCTATTTAGGATAGGTTTTTTTTTTTTTGGTTAGAACACGTCTCTTTAAAAAGATACAATATTTAACTGTGTTTAATTATGTGGTTAAAAATTAACACCGTACCAGACACAAAAGTTGACTAATATGACATTCTATTAAATTCATATATATATATATATATATTAAATTCATATATATATATATAAAACAAGAATTTTTTAACCTATTTAGTATAATAGTACTGAATTAAAAAATAAAAATAAAAACCTATTTAGGATAGGTTTTTTTTTTTTTGGTTAGAACACGTCTCTTTAAAAAGATACAATATTTAACTGTGTTTAATTATGTGGTTAAAAATTAACACCGTACCAGACACAAAAGTTGACTAATATGACATTCTATTAAATTCATATATAACCTTTTACTTAAATATCATGTTAAATTATTGTAAGAGATAATTCAACTATTAAGATATTTTATTTTTGACTGAAAAATTAGAAGTTGGAACCGATACTTTCACACAATCGTTATTGAACTAAAAAATTCATTAGATTAAAAAGCTTAATCTTGTTGGTTAGAATAAATTTAATTATTTTTTTAATTGTCACGATTTGAGCTTCATATTTAAACTTTTAAGTTTGTTGATGCAGTTAATAGGCCGCCAATATGCCCGGCCTGCGTGTGCTGTGAGCCACCACCGGCGGGATCCTGTTGCCGGTGCTGCGCTACTCCGATTCAGACTTCATCTCAGAACGGGTCGCCATGAAAAAAACTTGCTGCTCTGTCCATGGCGAGTACATCAAACGATTTGAAGACGATATGCTTTGAGAATAAGGAGAAGACTATCTCCATGCACAAGAAAAAAAGAAAAGAAAGTAGATTTGTTTTAATTTGGTTAATGTCTGATTAATGTTGTTATATATATGATGTTAATGAAGCCAGTTTGATATTCCAAGTGAAGAATAAATTAACGGAATTAAATAATATAGTTCAAAGTGTTTGTGAATTCTTTTGATATTTTGTGTATATAAGCTTGGTAGGTAGAAATTTTAATTTTCAGTATTTTAGTAGAATGATATGCAAGATCTAAAATAATATATATTATTAAAAAAAATTATTATTTGTGTAAGAGAATTTTAGAAAAAATACATTTTTAGTCCCTAACTAGGATTTTGGTCTAATTTTCATCTAATCCCTAGGTTTCCAAATGTTACATTTTTACCTCTGAATTTTGAGTTTAATTTCTATTTGATCTCTATATTTCGAAATAATGCATTTATTCCCTTGAGTTTTGAGTTTTATTTAAATTTAATGATCTTTAAGGCTTTAAGATTTACACTTTTATATAAATTTGATTTTTCACTAAATACTCATTTACAACACTTTGTGTTAATGTCTATTAATTAATTTAAAATAATTAATTAAAATTAAATTAGTTTTCATTAATTCTTTCATAACTATTAAAAATAATTTAAATTTTCACATCATAATTATTTTAAATTAATTAACTTAAAGTTAATGTCCAATATCAAAGTAAGTATTAATAAAAATTCGAGAATAAAAAGTATAAAATATTGAAAGCTAAAGATTAAAAAAAACTCAACTCAAAAACTAAAGGTAAAAATATAACATAATGAAATTAAGAATAAAATGAAAGGTAGAGTACTCAATAAATATCTTACCTAATGTCATTTACTCCAACTGTGTCTCGGAATGAATATATTCAAATGCATCTATGGACAATTACTTATGTGATTTAAGGATTAAAAGGGGAAAAAGTATATATATATAGAGACCAAGGACTAAAAGTATAAATTAACGATCTTTAATGGCCATAATATCTCACTAATTAGTATGTAATGAAATAAAACAGTATAGCGGGTTAGTATTAAAGCTCAGATTAAAAATTTCAAGTTAAAATAGTATCAATTTGAAAGTGGTATATTTGATAATTTTGGACCCCTTTTAGTTGCATTGTGCTTGGATGCTCCCATTCAATATCCTCCCCTTTTTTTTTTTTCTTTTTTTTTTTCATGAAAACAATTAAAATTTAAACACACCATATTTTACTTTGTAGACAAGGCACACCCTATTACGATCTTAAAGGTAGATGTCTCAATCTTCCAACCATATGTAATTGTTTAACTAAAAAAAAATAAAATCAATTAGTTTAGGGGAGGAGTGCAATAAAGTCAAATTTTGGACCTCAAAACAACAATACAAAACAAAAGTAAAGCATGGTAGAAGAAAAGAAAAAAGGAAAATTACAACCATGAAATAGGAATATAAAAGAGACCTAATTAAGAAGTTGCAAAATTCAAAATCTCTTACTTCATATTATCATATAGCTCTAAATGGGTTAAAGTCAAATCCTTTGACCTCTATCTTCTTTATTTTATGGGGGTGTGTCTCACCCATTAAATTTGATTAATTTGCATAGCATCTATTTTGGAAATTCTGGGTTATGAAGAAGTGAAGTAAAGTTAAAAAATGAATGCCACCACCGAGGCTCTGCCACCCTTTCTAAACCCTCCACCACCACCACCTTACCACCTAGGCCTCCACCTTTTCCAATGCCACCACCGTGTCTGCCACCCTTTTCAAACCCTCCGCCACCACCCTCCATCAATTGACCAGTTTCTATTACTTAACAATTCCCTTGTGACTAGATGGATCTTAGTTAATTAAGTTCAATTCAATATATTTAGCTATATAAGTTTGAATATTAATATATTAATGGAGTTTGGTTGAACATTTCTATAGCTTCATTATAATATATGTTTTTGTCGGTTTATGAATAATTTATTTAGTTAGATACAAGAGATTAATATGTAGTGATTAACATTCAATTCATAAAAACTCAAAAACCATAGAAGATAATTAAAATCAACCAATGATAATTTCTTTACATTAAATTTATATACATCAGTGATATGTCGATGGAAATTAAAGTTGGCGTTGTCAATGTAAGTTGAATATACCTCAATCCTAGTGTGAACTTAAACTCTCAATCTTCTCACATTCAATTTCAATAATATGTGTATACGAAAACAAATCATGCGCAAGCTTGTATACATTTTTAGTTCCTAAATTTTTAGTCTACTTTCCATAAAATGTTATACATTTAGGCTCTTTTTGGTAAAATATTTAGTTTTTCGTTTTTCGTTTTTTAAAATGAAATTTATAAATGCCTCTTTTCCTCTAAATTTCTTATTTTGTTGTCTAATTTTTACCCATGTTTTCAAAAACAAAGTCAAGTTTTGAAAACTAAAAAAGTTAGTTTTAGAAAACTTGTTTTTATTTTTGGAATTTGGTTAAGCATTCAACTATTTTACTTAAGAAATATGCAAATCGTTGTAAGAAATTGAGAGAAAATATAAAAAATCAAATGGTTACCAAACGGTGGTCTTAATTCTTAAGTTTTGAATTTGGTTTGAATTTAGTCCCTATATTTAACCTCGATTTTTCATTAAATACTCATTTTTCATCGTTCGTGTTAATGCATGTAATTAATTTAAAATAATAAAAATAATTATAATTAATTAAGTTTCACGACTTTTTATTACTATTATAATTAAAATTAGAATTAAAATTGCACTTCATAAATATTTTAAATTAATTAATAGACATTGACGTCAATGACCGAAAGTGACCATTTAATGAAAAATCGATGTTAAAAGTGGAAATCTTGAAACCTTTGGACCAAATTGAAAAAATTCAAATTTCAAAGGTAAAATTGTAGCATTTTGAAACTTAGATTAAATTGAAACCAATCCAAAACTTAAGGACTAACATTTTGAAATCTAAAAATCAAATAAAAACCAGATCCAAAACTTAAGGACTGAAAAAGATATTTTTTTCAATAAAATATATAGTGAGGATAAGTTTATGATTAGAAAAAGAGAATATAAAAGTTGATCCACCAAAAAAAAAAAAAAAGACTTTGAAAGTCAAATAGAGGGCTCTATAGTTTGATTCAAACAAAAATAGCATACATAAAAATAAAAACAATATATATATGGGAAGAATTAGGATTATTACGAGAGTTAAAATGAGAGTGGTGGCTCTTCTAAGGTCTGGTTATACTCTTGTTTTTGTTGCTCTTTTCATAGTTTTCATGACGGTTTCTTCTCCTCTCGTGATAACAAGTTCCTACGCAGCTCGTTTGGCCAAAACAGGTGAACAAATTAGTATCATTTTAGAGTTGTTTTAAAAAATGAAATATATCATCGTTTAGCTTAATAATGACTCTGAAGAGCTAAAGTTTTGTGTGAATTTTAAATATTATTTTATAATAATTTATCTAATGGTGTTTAATTTGATAAGAGTTTTACCTAGAATGTGTAGGAGAAATTGATGTGACAAGTTGTATGTTGTAGATGGGTTTCTAGGAATATTGACATTTTAGTCTTAAATGATGCGGGATCATTGGATGAAGGGCTAGGTATTTAGTTAGGATGAATTTAATTAAGCTGAATAAATTGGGTTGACTTGAGATTTTTCTCCCTAATCCCAAAGACATGAAAATGGATGGAAAAGAAATGGAATCAGCAGTAAGATAGACATCTTTGTTTTTTTTTTATTATTAATTGATCATACACGTATAATTTATATAATTGTTACTATATAGAATAAGTTGTTAGTTATTAAATTTTAAGGACTAAATTAAATATTGTTACAAATTTAGTTATCCACTAGAATTCAAAGCCAGAAATTGTTATTTCTGTAAAGACCAAAACTGTTTTTTTCTAGCTCTAATTTCTAGTTGAATAAATTTCCAAAGAAATTAAAGTATATATAATGATGTTGTGAGAATTATATTGAATTGAATTTGGGTATATGTAATATTTGGCATACGGCATATCAACCTTTGTGTTGTACGTGCTACGGTTGTTGTGCCGATTCTGAGTTGCCACCATGAATTTCATGTAATATTGCTTTCATGATCAAATTCAACTCAAGATGAATCCTTTTCAATCAAACCTATCTCTATATAATTCTTAAATAAGTCGATATTCAGCATATAGCTCAACGGCTATAAATAATCATGTTTGAATATCTAGTTAATTACATACTCTTGGCCTTCATTTTAATATGTATGCATTGTATTTAATTATTGTTGTTTTGTAATGGTAATTTGAACCTTGGATCTCTCTCATTTAATTTTTTTTTTTAAATATGTGAAAGTGAAAATGAAATCTTTGATCTCGAAGTTGATGGTTTAAGTTTATTTTAGTTGAATTATATTATGTTAAGTGCAATTTTTATATGAGATATTTGACCATAATAATTGTTTTTGAAAACCTCACATTTAGAGAATTTGGAGGGAATTATAATAAGTAATAACATAAATGGGTAATTTTTTGGTAACCAATTGAATTTAAAAACTAATAAAAAAAAAAAGTAATTGTTATAAATCTCATTTTTATTTTCAGAATTCATTTAGGAGATCAAGTGTTTGGGTGAAAATTATAATAAAACATTGTGATAAAATAAATATAATTCTTTTTAAAAAAAACTAAAATTTGAAATCATACAAAACTATATTAGCTAGGTAAAGAGTTGCCACGGTCAACTTTTATTCATTAATTTTTTAAAGGAATAGTCTGGCTGCACTCATGTTTTGTACAACCTCTATTACATCTAGATAAAAATTGACACGTCAATTGTTTTTAAAAAATAATTAAAAAATATATTTATTTTGTGTAGCTAGAAGAATGAGAGTATGAAATTTAGGTGTAGACTAAATATTGCTTCTTTTTTTTTAAACACAACCACACACAAAATAATAATAATAATACAACAATAATAATTATTATTAAATGTTGTTTTTAAGATCCTGTATAGCAATTTAGTTAAGGACAGATGTATGGAATTCAGTGTCAATCAAAATCGCCTCCACGTCAATCAATAAAATAAGGAAAGTAAATAAATAATTTTTATGGAAAATTACTCTAAACAAAAAAATATAAAATTATTTACAAATATAAAAAAATTCTAATGTCTGTTGCAGTGTATTGCGGTGTATCGCTGATAGATAATAAAAAAATTTTATATTTATAAATATTTTGACTCATTTTTTAATATTTGAAAACAACCCTATTTCCATTATATCCTAACAAAATCCATGAATTATATAAAAATGAACGCAAAAAGGTCACTGATGTAAATAATGGGTAACGTTAACCTAAAGTGTTTATTTATCAATTTCAATATTTTTCTATGCATATTTTGTTTTAATAATTTCTTTTCAAGAAAAATCCCTTCCATATCAACGTTTTAACGATAATTTCATAAACATTTCCATTAAATTAAGAGTTCAAAATTTTCGTGAACATTAACATTTTAAACATTGTGTTTATAATGGAGAGAAAAAAAAACACTTCAAAATAACAAGTTTTTAAATGAGACAGTTACAAATATAGCAACCAGATTCAAACTACTAGCATATATAGAAACGTTTTAAAAAAATTATAAATATAGCAAAGTCTATCATGATAGAATTTTAAGGTCTAGATGGTCCAACTTTGCTATATTTACAATTTTTTTAAAAAAATATTGCTATATACTTGGTTATTACCTCTAAAATTACTATTCATTATTACAATTATCCCTTTAAAATACTAAATTACCCTTTGATCCCTCTTGTTCTGTGAATTTTTTTTTATAAAAAAAATACTAAATTATCCGTGGAAAAAATGGCACTCAAAAGTAGTAGCCTTTTATTTTATTTTTTAAGATATGAAATATAGCAATTTAAGTGTGTTTTTTTAAAGATTGATAACATAAATTTTAAAAAGAAAAAAAAAGTAAAAACGAAATCGTTATTAAATTAGCCATATATAATTATGAAACGTAATTCAGAAAGAGATTGGAAACAATTTTTTCTGATTGTTTTAAGATTAAAAATGATTTGGTCAATATAGAAATAGAAAAAACTATTGCACACCTACATTTAGTTTTATATACGTTTGACTCTTATGCATAGAAAATAAGGGCTGAATATTTTGACTTATTTATTTTATACACAAAGTCGTGTTCTCTTATTTGTACAATGCTACTACCAATATTTAGTATATTAGTCGGGATCAAAAATATCAAAATTTGATGTTTATTTAACTCATTTCACTCCTCTATAGTGTGTGATTGATTTTAAAATATCAACCACATTTAAACTATATAATTTTGAATAATATTATTTACACCTTTCAAAATTTTGACTACTGTTATAGATAACCTTTTAAATTCTATATGTACTAAAAAAAACATTTTTCAATTTATATTATAAAATAAAAAGAATATGATTGGTAGAAAATAATAATAACAAGAAAAATACTTGTGTGCATCTACCACTCATCTTACAACTCACACATCTTTTTTTTTTTTTTTTTTAATCCATGAGTTTCCGGGCCAGGTTACACGCACGTCAACTAATCTCACGGGACAATGTGTCTGACCTTACAACATTTGGATGTCAAGGAAACCCGTAGGATACTAACTCCTAAGTAATCCTAAGTAGGTATCACCATAGATTGAACTTTGGCCCTTAGTCTTTTGACACTTTTTTTTTTATGTTTCCACTACCACTAGGTCAATCCACGATAGTTGTTTTCAAATATTTTTTTTACCAAAAAAAAAATAGAATGGAAAAAGTTCATCATAATTATAAATATAGTTAAAATGAGCATAATCTCATTGAAATAAAATTTCTATTATCTACCTCCAAGTTACACCCTTAGGCATGTTAAAATGGGACCTCAAATTTTTATATTGATGAAATTGAATGCTAAACTTAAATAAATGATAAATTTAATACTCCTTAATTACCAATGAATGGTCAATTTTGTATTTGCTTGAAATTCAGTTGAGACCAAGTAGATTTTACTTTTACCTCAAAAAAGAAAAAAAAATGGATTTAGTTGATTAAGTTCAATTGATTTTCTGCTAACTTCAAATATTTTGTGGTCGAGTCTGATTGAACATTTTTACAGCTTGATTATTGATGTTTTGTTTCTTTATTGAACAACTTTTAGTTAGATACAGATTAATATGCATGATTCAATTTTATAGAAATATCCATAAAAAAATAAAAATAAAAAAAAATAAAAAAAATCATAAAAGACATCAGCAAATAATAATTTCATCATTTTAAAATAACTCTAAAATCTTCGTTATTAATTTATATTATATGTTTACATTATCAATATTTTTTCAATATAATATATATAATGACAAAGTATGCCTAAGACTCCTAGTGGTTGATGTTGAACGCACATAGATATTTTAAAAATATGGATAAAAATGTCCACTTTAAAGTCCGTTTAATAATGTTTTCATTTTTCGTTATCTATTTTCTTACTTTCTTGTTTCTTGTTCCTTATTTTCTCAAAGCTATAAATAAAAATATACTTGATAAGTAATTCACACTACAACAAAATAGACATTTCTTGACACATAAACAGTAGCAAAATGAGAGAGGAGAGAGAAAAAAATCATAATAGCTAAATTCATACATTTTTTAGGGAAAAATAATGGAGTTTTTCAGATTTTTTTACTATTATGACAGTTTTTTTTGTCACCAATTTATGACTAGAACTAATAGGCATTAAAAAGTGACAGTTCTTTAAGTCATTAAAAGTGATTTTGGCGTGAGAATTTTGGACTTTTAGACTTTTATGACTATTTTTTAGTGTCATCAATATAGGACTTGAATTAATTATCATTAAAGAGCAAAGGATGAAAAAACTAGTTATGATGTTAGATTAATTAATTTTAAATTAAAAAAAATATTAATAGCGCTTAGTAAATTTTGATTTTAATAATAAAGTTGTGTAATTTAATTTTAAAAACTAAAATAAACTTAGGCTTACGCTTCATTTTTTAGTGGGGGTTGCAATAGTAAAAAGAGATTATGATAAAGTTTTAGTCGTGAGTATTTGTTTTCAAAAAAAAAAAAAAAAAAAAATTTATCACATCTGCCCTTAATATTCAATTCTAATTAATGTGAACTCAAACTAACTCATTTGACATTCAATTATTTCAATTATGTCAATAAAACACAAATCATAGTCAAGATGATGTGTATAAAATATGAAATGAGGATAAGTTTGATGAGAATAAGTGATTATAAAAGTTGAGAAAAACATTGAAAGTCAAATAGAGGGGCTTTGCTTTGATTGAAAACAAAGTAAAGAGCATATAAGTAATAGAGAAATGGAGTGTTATTGGAAGCCACAAGAGAAGAATTAATTCTTAAGGATATTATTATCAGAGAGTTGATAAATTTAGTTTAAATGGCTCTACAAAGGTCTGCCAGCAATGTTGTTTTTGTTGCTCTTTTCATACTTCTAATCGTGGTTTCTTCCCCTCATCTCATGCTAACTACCTCCCATGCAGCTCGTTTGGCCAAAATAGGTGAGCAAATTATTGCTATATCATGCATATTAATATATAATTCTGACAATTTTTTAATTTGGAGTTGTTTTGAAAAATAAAATCCGATATGTTTAACTTATTCTAATATATGAACACCACTACTTCAATTCTACATTAGAGTTCTTCAAAGTTTAATTATCCTTCTTATTAAATATGTTACATATATATGTGTTGTGTTTAATTTTATGTTTGGCAGATCCACCGATGTGTCCTCAATGTATGTGTTGTAGTTCTCCACCACCAGGGTTTTGCTGTGATTGTTGCTCCAATTCTCAGTTGCCACCATGAAATTCTATATGCCATCCCACCACCACATATCTCAGCTTCATCAGTCCAACTCCAAATCAATACTTTTAATCAACTACACTATGTAATATGTATCTACTTCAACTATCTATCTCTCTCTCTATATGTATAATTAGTTACTTTAATTTTGTATTGTATTTTATTACAAATCTTCTATAATGGTAATTATTTGAAATATTTCGATGTACTATAAAATTAGAAATCGCCATCATTTGGGATGTCATCATAAAGTTCGATAACAGATTAGGTGTGATAGCAATTTAGAATTGTCGTCAATAATAACGAATTATTACTCTATATGAAGGGAGTTATGATAAAAGCATAAGTATAAGAAAGGTCCTACCGGGAGTCAAACCCAGGTCGCTGGATTCAAAGTCCAAAGTGCTAACCACTACACCATAGAACCACATGCTTTTAAAAATTTAAAGTTAATTAAAAATTTATTATAACGAAACATATTTTTTTTTAACAAAAAATAATAATTTTTGGACAAATTTGAGAGGAAAAAGACATCAATTATCATATTAGTATGTGTTTCAAATCCTCTCCCAAGGAATTTATCCTTGAATTAAATATTTTCCACTAAATTAATTACCCAAAATCAATAAAACGATGATGATTTTTCAATATATTTTATTTACCCAACCATCATGGGTTGGCCTAGTGGTAAAATAAGGAGACAAAGTCTCAATAAACCTCTAAGAGGTCATGAGATTTTCACAAACGTAGACAATGAATATGTTTGAATTAATTTTTTAACGGTAGTCATTTAAGTTATTCGATTTTATTTTGAAAAAAAAAAAACAAAATGTGCTTCCCAGCCTTGTCCGGTCTCAGTGGACATCTTTATTTTACCTATCAATTTGATCACGATTTTATGTACAAAATATTAATTATCATTTCAAAGATCGATGATTTTTGACCTCCACTTTCACACTTGTTAAACTAACAAAAAAAAATAATAATAATTAAATACATTTGCAGTAATCAATTTACTTCAAAATTACCAATGACTAGTACACTGATCTCAAGACTTTGCTTTTAGTTTCACCCAAAAAGCTTCATACCATTGAAGATAGTTGTCTTCTCTTAAAAACCTACAATTATTCTCTTATCTAATCAATATGAGACTTTGAATTGCATTAAAAAAAGTATTCATAAAAGTCAAAAAAACATAATATATATATATATATAAAATATGTACGTTACGTGTAACCCAAGATGTATCAAATATATATATATATATATAAAGGTAAAAACTTAAAAAAGAACTACCTAAGACAAGGAGCAGCATCTGAATCATCTAAAATTAATGTAGAGAGAGCCATTGTTGATTTGTGAAGATATTGTTGGTCCATCATGGCCAAACACTGTTGAAGCTCCTCTAAAACATCACTAATGTCTGGCCTTTGGTTACCAATTGGTTGGGTGCATGACATTGCTATCTCAGCCATTTTCCATATCCAATTTTGTTCAACTTTTCCTTTTATTTTCACATCAACCAATTCTTCAATGTTCCCACTATTAATTATTGGAGTCACATGCCCTATAATATGATTGTAATTTCCACTGTAGCTCCTTGTTACTGCACCCCTCCCAGTAATCAACTCCAATAATATTATTCCAAAACTATATACATCGCTTTTTTTACTCAAATTCCCTTGCACTTGGCTTCTGTACGTCGGGGATAAAGAAGAATATGCATGCATGTTAGTAGAAAATGAATGAAGTAACGATTTCGATTTTAGTTTTTTGGTTTTAAAATTTATGCTTGTTTCTTCTTAATTTTTCAATTATAATTTTCACTCATTAAACTTCAAGTATCAAATTCTAAAATATAAAACCAAGTTTTTGAAAGCCTTTTTTAACTAATTTAAAAATTAGAATGGAAGAAGCTTATGAGTGAAAATAGTATTTATAAGCGAATTAAGTAGTTTTAAAAATCAAATAGCTAGTTAGTTATCCAAAGGGGTATATAATTTTTTTGTTTGTTAATAAAACAAAAAATGAAAAAGCATGAAATTAAATATGATAAACATAAAATTGAATTAGTACTTACTGAGGATCAAGGTAACCTGGTGTTCCAGCTAATTGTGTTGTAATATGAGATTGAGTTTCAGTTGGAAAAGGTCTACATAACCCAAAATCAGCTATTTTGGCTTGCATCATATCATCTAATAAAATGTTGGCAGGTTTCAAATCTCTGTGAACTATTGGTGGCTTGCACCCATTGTGTAGATACTCAAGCCCTGAAAAATTAAACTTCCAATATATGTAAAACAGGAATAAAATAAAAATAAAATAATAAAGAAAGAAAGAAAGAAAAAATTTAATATATATATATATATATATATATATATAGTAATTAACCGTGTGCTGCATCTATTGCAATTTGAAGTCTTTCATTCCAACTCAAAACACTTGTGTTTGTCTCTGCACCCAAAACCCAAATCTCTATTAGTTATGGTTTTAGCTCACTCTACATAATAATAATAATAATAATAATAATAATAATAATAATAATAATAATAATAATAATAATAATAATAATTGAAAAACCAAGGCAAAACTTTAGTGCATCCAAGTAGTTAGGTTGCAAGATACCCACTTTAATCATACAACAAATATTTATTAAGGTGTTATAAAATGAAGAAATTAATATTTTAATTAGAGACTAGCTACCATATAACCACATTGTTGTATTACCAGATAAGTGTTGATGCAAATTTCCATTGACCATGTATTCGTAAATGAGCGCCTTGGTGTTGCCCTCATTGCAATATCCAACCAGAGAAACCAAGTTTCGATGATGAACAACCATTAGAAGTTGTACCTATAATATAATATAATATACAGCATTGTTCATAAACAAATATTCACTCAAAATTGGAAAGGAATAATAATAATAAAAACTCTAATTGATTAGAACATATATGTTATTATTAAAATGCTATTTTGGTATTTGTATTTTAGAAAGTTGTCTAACAGCATCCAAAGTTAATTATTATTTATCTAAATTCGGATATAATAATAATAATAATAATTTATGAATATATGTTTTTAAAACAGTTTATGGTGAAAAGACTCATATAGATAATAAAAATAAATTTAAAAAAAATCAACGATAAACGACTAAATTTAAGATTTATATAACCTCAGCTTGAAATTCCTTGTAGCCCTGGTTTGATGTTGATGACAGGAGCTTGACAGCAACCAAAGTTTTGTTTTTTAATACACCTTTATATACTTTCCCGAAGCCTCCTTCTCCAATGATGTGTCTGAAATTATCAGTAATACTCACAATTTCAGAGTAACTGTACTCTTGATTTTTTGGATTTACTGAAATTTTCTCTTCGGACACCATCCAATTCTCTGCAGATTACAAAATAAAAATTAAAAAACTTTTAATATTATCAAATCTTATTACATAAACATGGGTTAAATCTTGTCCACAAACTAAAGATGGTGAAGTCTAATATTCATATTTTCAATCAATGCCCTGGGTGTCTCAATTGAAGATCTGTTTGAACTTCATCAACACTCTAATTCTATATTAATAAATATGTGATTTTTCATCTAAAAATTACTAATTGATAATAACAGAAGTGACCTGTGTATCTTGTAACAATTATGAGTTGTTTTCATCTGTAAGATCCTTAATCAATGAGTTGATCAATAAGATATTATTTAAAAAAAAAAATGAGCAGACTCACTTTTATTGCTTGTGATGTAGATTAAAAGTAAGAGGAAGCAAATTAGTAGGAGTGCAGCCGCTACCACAGCAACGATAACAGGAACAATAGAATGGCTCTTTCTCCTCTTGCAAGAACGTGACAAGCAAAGTTCTGGATTACCACTCATACTGCATCCAATCAACAGGAACAACATCACTTCAACCTAATCTATCATCCCTTTCATAATCATTTAATTTTTTGTTTTAACTTTTTAAAAAACATTTTTATTTTATATTCACGAGTGTTTGGGCCAACTTACGCGCACCTCAATTAATTTCACAGTACAACTCGCCTGACCTACAACATTTGGGTGACATGTTCCCACTACCACTAGGCTAACCTACTAAGCCTATAAACATTAACTACACCTCTAATTAAGTTTTTTTTTTTTTTTTTTTTTTATTATCTACTTCCTGTCAATATTTTCAAAATTTTATTTTTGTTTTTAGAATTAACTTTAGAAAGATGCAAATTATTTATAAGAATTTGAGAGTAAAATTAAATTTATAAATACTATTTTCACGTAATACAATGGTTAAAAATAGAAAATCATGTGTGTTTACTTGTTTATTTTTTCTTTTTACAAAACATAAAAAGGAAAAGAATAAAATATTATTTTAACACCAAAAACATTAAATATATTTTATTTAAATTTAAAATTAAAATTTTAAGAGTACACAAGACAAATAAAAATGATTACTAAAGTCAAAATGAGCTCAGCTACCATAAAACCTAAACTCTTGAGAAATAAGTTAAAAGTTTCGAATCTTCTATTCTGTTTGAATTCAAAAAAGAAAAAAAAAAAAAAATTACCAGGAAGACATATTTTTCAATAAAGAAAGAATGAAGTAGCCAGAAAAAGTTACCAAAAAGCAGTTTTTATTTTTCTTAATAACCAAGAAATAAAAAGAAGCATCAACATAACCAAATGGACCGAAATTAATCATAAAACAAAAGAAATAAAACAAAAGAAATGGACAGTTACAAATATAGCAATTAGATTTAAAATATTAACATATATAACACTATTTTAAAAAATTGTAAATATAGCAAAGTCTATCAATGATAGACTATAAAAATCTATCTATGATAGAAGTCTATCACTAATAGATTTTATTATATTTGTAATTTTTCAAAAATGTTATTATATACTCCGTTGTTATCTCTAAAATTGCTAATAAAAAAAACTGGGTTGAATTTTAGGACCTCAAATCCAAAACTCCATCTCTAGATTTCTGAAGAAGTGCTTCTGGAGGTATGCCCCCAAGATTATTCCCAACTAAATTGCTGGAAAGAAAAGAAATGTTAGCAATGATAAATAATCACTGATCCATTAGTAATTAATCAATTATACCAAAATCCTGCAAAATAATAATAATAATAATAATTGTTTTTATTTTACAGGATTTTCAAATGAGGCAGTTGTGCTAAAAAGATTGGAAGTGGTCCACTCAAGTTATTGTAGGATAAATCCCTGTAAAATAAAAGGCAGGTTGAAGATCAAAATATAATCAATAATAATAATGAATAATAATACAATAATTTACAAATTAAAATCACTCCTGTATTATATGTATTCAATCCATCCTTCAAAATGAATGTAAACAACATCTATTCAAATACGTAGGAAAAAATAAGGAAGCAATCCTATCAAATATCAATATTGTAATATCGTGCTATATTTAAAGAGTTTTATCATTTAAAATATGATTACCCTTAATAATAATATAAAATTAATATGTATATAATAATTCCATTCTAATCTTTAAATGAGATTAAGGAGGGGTAGATGGTACATACAAAGTCTCCAGTTGAGTGAGATTGGAGATGGAAAATGGGATCTCTCCCATCAACTTGCTCCTGCTCAAGTTCCTGCTTTCACAATTTTCATCACATAAATTTATTTGAATATTTGGAGACAAAGGACGGCCGGACGAGTTTGTTAGCTTAAAATATTAAATATCATTTATATATATATATATATATATATATATATTTTTAATTCTAGTCTCTATATTTTCATTAAATTTCGAATTTAGTCATTTGAAATTAATTTTAAATTTTAATTAAATAACATTAATAATTTTTTAGATGAAATAATATCCATTATTTTCATATAAGAAAAACATCAGGTGATCAATATATTTCAAGAGAAAAATAATTGGATATGGTGCATCTCCATGCAGCCCATCCAATTATATCAACAAATATTTGCCACATCGCAAACTTTTTATATATATAAATAAAACAAAAAAAAAAAACAATTTTTTAAGAAGTGGGTCTTTTTTTTTTTTTTTTTTTTTTTTATTTAGGCCTTTGAAAATGTGTCATATGTATATGAAATTCCGAAGGAAAGTAATGTTTTTGAAAAGTAATTGGAGAGAGTAATTATAAGATTATAGTAAATTGAAAGAAAATGACATGAAAGTAAATAGAATGTGCACTCACAGTGAGATTATCCGTGGAGGATTGGTGCTGCTGCATTTTAAACCATTCCATAAAGAAATGGTAGGCAAACATGGATCCCCTTGCCACTCATTACTATTCATTCCTTTCACCATCTTCTTCATATCCATTATCGCCTTAACTATGCAAAAACCAATAATACCAAAAAGTTAATTTCTCCCCATCTCCAACTACATATCTATTTTTGTTGCTGTATCTTAATCATCCAATCACAGTATACAACAAAAATAAAATAAAAATAAAAAAAATCGAAAAGGTTAGTCATATGGTAATTAATTGTGGTCAGATAACTACATGATGTACAATAAAGATATGTACGGTAACCACCCTAAATACACCTGGGTATTTTTTAATTTTATTTTTATTATAATAAGTAATATTTAGAAGCATCCCCAAACTGCCACCACCAGACACACTGCAATTAAAATCCAAAAATATTCTTAAACAATGTTGTGACGTGACAGACTATAATTAGATGGATTACATAAAGATAGGTACAACTCAGAGATGCACTCCATTGTAATATATGACTAAGAAAAAAAATGAATAAAATAAACATATATGAACAATAGTTAGGTGCATCTTGAGTTTGCATCCACTTTTTTCAGCCCATCTCAACCACACAACAGCAGAGAAAACTAAAAAAATAAAAAAAAAAGATAGGTGTAACTCGAGATATATGAAATATTTTTGAAAAGGCGCATACCGTCCTGTAAGAATGTAGGTTGAGAGCGGTCCATGAGATAAAAAACCTCAAAGGCATTGAAAATGGGTGGAAGATTGGAAGCAGGTGAAACAGCGGTAGCAGAGATGTGTAAATAGTTTTGTTGATTGAGATTAACAGGGAGACCAGCTGAAGTTGAGCAAATGGTTTGTGGTTTGAGATAGTAAAGCTTTAAGGATTGAGAAATGGTGTGGATTCCATTCAAAACAATACTCATTTCTCTTACGGAATCCATCTTCTCGATCTCAGTGAAATGAAAGCAGAAATAGAATAAAGAGGTAGAACCATAAGGGATCCATGTGTATACAAAAGGAGTGCTCGAATTTTGGGTTCTATAAGCAGTTTTATACACTGATTCTGGTAATTTATAAGCATCAATATCATCTTCATCATCTTTGTTATGTTCAATGCTTGCATTTGTCTGAATTTTCTTCAATGATTCCCAACCTGACTCCTCATACGGTATCCATAGTCGATCTTCCACATCCTGTGGATATCTGTATATATGTACCACCACAATTCACATATTTAATTACACTATTATATTTCACACAAAAATTCTTCATTTTTTAAGCTTTTTTTTTTTTTTCTAAAGAAAAAAGATTTGCCACGTGGCACTGTTGTGGCTGGATAACTAGGTGTGCATACATTATTAAAATAATTTTCTATAAGATAAAAAGGAAAGAATACCTTTTAGTTCCTAATTAATTTCCCATTTTGGTCCTTGGGTTCCAAACATTACACTATTATTTAATTTTCATTAAATTCTTAGGCTTCACTATTTTACATTTTTAACCCTCGAGTTCTCACTAATGCTCATTTTTAGTGTTTAAAAGTAATTAACTTTCAGTTAATTAATGTTATGATGTAATTTTTTTAATAATGATGAAATAAGTGAAAAGTAATTTAATTATATATAAATTAATTAACAAAAATTAACTCCAACGACTAAAATTAAGCAAATATTTAATAAAAAATCAATAGTAAAATTGTAAATTTTGAAACCTATGAACTAAATGACAATGAAACTTAAGGCTGAATAACAAAAATGTAACATTTTGATAACTAAAAATTAGATATAGAAACTAGACTAAAAACACTCTATAACCCAATGAAAACTAGGCTCAAAATTCAAATGGACTAGAAGAATATATATTAGTTAATGAAAATGACTATTAATTAATTATAAAGGTAACCTGAGAATATCGTCAACGCCGATATAGTAGCGATACCACAAGACGGGGAGGAGGTGAGGAAGAGTGGGATAAAGGAAGTTATGATGAAATCGTCGCACTTCCAAGATAGTAATGTAAGGGATTCCACCCCCAATATTCACCAAGCATACCTCAATATAATCTGTGGTCGCCATATAAATGGTCTCTATTCTTGTATTATCTGAGGAGATTGTGTCCCACAAACTAACTCCTACATACATACCAAATACAGGGGTCGTGTTTCGTCCATCATAATTCCCGTACAGGAAGAACGCTCTTATCAAGTACTTGTTGTTTCTTCCCCCTTCTGGCCTCAGATTATAGCAGTTCTTCACTCCCTCTGGAAACCTTCTTAGTGTTCCGTATTGTACGTCATAATATTCCCTAAGCTCCGGAGATATCTCACTGCTTTCTCCTGAATTTATCAAATTTTTGTCTGATTTGTAAGGGAACCCGCTGTACGGGTCTATTGAGTCTGCAGGCGAACCGCAGTCGATGCTAATGAAATCTTCTGTTTCACAACAGCGATGCAATCTTTAGTGAAAAATATGAAGAGATCTTGCAGTCTTTATAACGTATATATATGATCAATTTAAGCTACTTACCAGGAACGTTGGCGGCGAGGATCAAGGAGGCGATGACGAGAAGAGAGATGTGTTGAAAGTTTGATAATATGGCAACTTTGAAAAAGGTCATGGCCACCATGGACGACGTCGCCGGAAATGCAAGGTCTGTAACCAGCTATACGTACATACATGTACCTCTATTTATTGTGATCATCTGTTTTATTAGTCTGTGTCACCCAGTCTTCAGCCCACTTGACTTGGGAATAAATGTGGTAGTTAGGCTTTTATAGATCATATAATTAACATTTTTGGACTCCATACTTTCATGAAAACAAAATAACATATTCTTTTACATTTCTATTAATTTATTCTAATTATTTCTTTCCCTATAAAATTTGGCATTACTGTGTATTTGGATGCACCAGATTTTCAAATCAACATTGTTTGTCTCTAATGTTCAGAAATTAAAATGTTCCAACTCATTGTCGACTATTTTTAGAATCATTTTGAGATCGATATAATAAGAGTGTTAAGAATGTATCAACTTAATTCAGATATTGAATGCACTTGCTAACTCCACATCTTTTAGTATTTTTTTTTTTTCTAAATAAAAAAATTACCTCTTTTCTTCCCTGAATCATTTTAAGATAGTTTGATATGATAGAATAAAAAAAAAAAAAATAGATAATATTTCTATCATTTTCAAAGAAAAACAACGAATGTATTTACGTATTATACATAAAATTTTAATAACAATTATTATTCTATATACTTTTAGTCGTTTTAAAAAAATTAAGATAAACCTTTAAAATCAATATTTTAAACACTTTAAGGGCTTACGTACTTTTAAGAGAATATATTAACTTTGAAGGTTACTAGTCCAGTAATCAAATAAAATCAATCTCATCTCATCCACCTGACCAAATGGCGGTTCAGTTCATCATTTTTTTAGGTTAAACTTAAGTTGAGGATTCATTTAGAACTCGAAAAATCAAAGTCTTTCATAATCATTTAGCTTTTGATTTTCAAAAAAAAAAAAAAAAACTAAATTTATTTTTTCTCATTTTCTTACCATATTTTTCATCTTTTTGGACTAAAAGGAGTTGAATTTATAGACAAATTCTAAAAAACAAAATTACTTTTTTTTAGTTTTCAAAACCTAATTTGATTTTTTAAATCTTTAATAAAAGTATATAACTAATTAAAAAATTTAGAGTTAGAAGAGATGTTGTAAGCTTAATTTTTAAAAACTAAGAACATACCAAAAATTAATAGTTATCGAACGGGACTTGAAGTGTCTATTTTAAAATTCTAGTGACTAAATGACATCAACTCCAACTTCAAGAACTAAAAACGATTTCTTTTGTTGTTATTATTATGATTATTATTATTATTATTATTATTATTATAAAAGAAACTAAATAGTAATGATGATAAGGAGATGGGTCCAAGCTACATGATCATTCTCAGGGAGTTGGGATGAAGCAAGAAGACTCGAAAGTCGTCGCCCACAATGGCTAATAGCGTAATAAATTTGGTTTCAAGAGTTGTACGTCCATCACCCAAAATTAAATACTTTCGTAAATAAACTTCCCCTAAAAAAAAAAAGTGAGCTAATAATCGAATTCAGAGTAAAATATTTTGATAAAATCATATGTATATTAAAAAAAAAAAAAAAAGATCAAGATCTTTATAAAAATTGTTCATCATGAATAACACTGCTCTAATAAAAAAAAAAAAACTTGGAATGAAGTATTATTTTATCTTTATAAAAATTGCTCTTTCTTGTAATTTCTCTATGTTAAGAGACACATTCACAAAATTAAAATTGTATATACTTTTTGAAAACAATGTACCATATATGGTTTTCCTGTTTGTACATTTTCTCTTTTTTAATGGAATCACTTCAAGTTGGAACATGAAGAGGGCACTAAAGATGTGTCAACCTAGTTAAAATGTCTCAGTGTACCTCCTAATTCCACCTCTTTAGTATTTTATATATATATATATATATATACTTGAAGTAATCATAAATGAGAAGTAGGTTGGAGTCAAATAGGCAACAGTAGGAGTTGTGTCCTACCCTGCAGGCTATAACATTTAATTATGAAAATAGAAGTATAACTAATTCAAGCTAAATTGTCAGCCCATAGGTTAATGGATAAAAGGCATTTATTATTATCTTAAAATTTCATCCAATTTTATCTTGCAATTGTTGAATATATTTTAAAAAATAAAATTGCGAAGGCAATTTGAAAATGAAAGGGAGAGATTAAGGAAAGATGAATAAAATATCTTTTTCTCTTAACCAATTATTTAAACCAAAGATAGACCATTCATTAAAATTATTTATATTTTTAAAAGATCAACTCAAAATTTTAAAACATAACAAGACTATTGTTTCATCTTCATCATATTGTTTTCCTTTTTTTTTTCTTTTCTTTTCCTCTTAGTATAGCATGCAATTTCTTATATATAATAAATATAAGGGAGAAAAAATATCTTTTAGTCCTCTAAATTTTGAGTTTAATTTTCAGAGTCCTTTAAGTTGTTTCAATTTAGTTCCCTAGGTTATTTCAAGATCTACACTTTCAACCTTAATTTTTAACTAAATACTAACCGGTAATTTTTAGTGTTTATGTCTATTAATTAATTTAAAAGAATTATAATTAATTAAATTTTACTATTTTTTCATCACGATTAAATAATTTAGTTTCAAAATTTCACTTCATAATTATTTAAAATTAATTGACAAATATTTACGTCAAAGATTTAAGGTGAGTATTTAGTAAAAAAAAAAAAATTGAAGTTAAAAGTGTAAATTTTGAAACTTAGAGGCCAAATTAAAACGAAGCTTAAATCTCAATGGTAAAATTGTAATATTTTGAAACCTAAAGATTAAATTTAAATCAAACTGACTTGAATATAACATTAAAACTTAGGAACCAAATGGAAACTAGATCCAAAATTTAAAAAAAAAAAAAATATTTCTTTTCCTAAATTTAAACTTCAACTTAAATTCATTTATCAGAGGCTAACAAGGACTCGTTGGTCCATATTTTGCTGGTCAAAGTGGTGCACGATCATGGAACGCATATATGCATGTTTCTTGCTGGGAAAAATCTCCCAATTATAAAAAAGAGTAATTAAAATAAAACAATAAAACTAGAAACACAATAATTAATGTAGAAAAACTCTAAACTAAAGAAGAAAAAAAATTACGAACCAGGAAAAAAAAAAAAAAAACTCCTATGTGAAAATTTGATACAATCACCTATAATAATTCTCTCTCCCGACCCAAATTACAATAGCACTATGTCAAAGCTTCTTACTACTCACATTTTTCTCACTCTCAAATTAGAGAATACAAAAGACATTTAATTAGAGTTAGCACACTAAGCTGTTTCTAACTGAGACGACTTGAAATTAAAGGCATAGGCTCCTTTTATAGGCTTAGAGTCCACCACATTTTTCAATTTAATCGAAGTGGAACAACTACAGTTCTATATTTTATCAAAAAATCAACGTTACTCTGGCTCTTTATGAAAACAAATTGGACTAGGTTTCATGGACCTTCATCATCATCATTATTTTTTTAGTACAATAAGAATAGAGGAATTCAAACTACAGATTTCTTGGTTGATCAACTATGCTCGTTTTGACCTATTGAAACATTATCTATTCAAGGAGGCTATATGTTGGCCAAACATTTTTTTTAGTGTTTTTTTTTAATTGGTGTCAACTTAAATTATGTCATAAATTCACTTTCTAGATGAATGCTTTCTAAATGCCAAGTTGGGTTTAAACTATCTCTCTTCTCTTGAGGGCTACAACAATATTCAATCCATTGGTAGTAGATTAAAAGAATTAAGTACAATACAAACATGCATGAATGAAACTAAAGCACTAAAAACATTTAATTAATCAAACCATAAAAATCAATGGCTACATTAATCCCCAAGAATAAAAGATTAAGCTATACGTAATGATGGTCCTAGTTAAAACAAGCATAAAAATCCCAAACTTCAACCCATAAAAAATTACAAAAAAAAAAAAAAAAAAAAAACTAAAAGTAAGAATATTGTTTGGATTGATTTTTTAAATACTTAAAAAAAATATTTTTAAATAAATAAAAAGGAAAGTATTTTCAATCACTTTAAAAAATCAATTCGAACAAGTCTTAAATCAAAATTGACATGACGAGAAAAACCACAAAGTCACCAAGACTCGACTTAATTGTTGAAAAAAACCTCCTACTACTACCACAAGAATAAAATAGAAAATAATTGAGAAATTGAAAGAAAATAATAAAAATAGAAAACAATAATTTACGCGAACAACTCAAAAGCAAAGAAAAACCACCATGATCTACATAAAGAAATCTACTATGAGAAAAATTGTTACAATCACACATAAAATTCTATCTCTAATCCTAATTACAAAAGCACTCTCAAAGCTTTTGTACAACTCACGTTCTTTTTCTCACTCTCAAAACTAGATAGTACAAAAAGGGAATTTAACCTAGAATTAACACACCCAAACTTAATTAAAGTTGTTTCTAACTAGGACAATTTGAAACCAAAATCTCTTTTAAAGTGCTTAGAGTCTATCACTTTCTTGAATTTTTTTTTTTTTTTTTTTTTTTTTTTTTTTTTTTGATGTAGGACAACTATTTTTCAAATATTTTGTCGAAAATCTTACATGAACAACCTTGCTAAATATAAAAAGCCTTGGCTAGATTGCATTGTAATGCAAATGTCACGTGGAATCATTATATGAAAGATGAAAAACTTTTCTATAGTATATAAGTATATATATAGATATATTTATATTTTCTCTATTTACAGTGCGTCGCCACGTAAGTATGCTTTTAAAAATAGAATGGGTTGGATTGGTTTTTATGTAGAATCTACTAATATTTATGATTTGAATAAATGGAGTATATGATACTACAAATTTTTCCAAAGACCAGAAAGTCACTGCCCGAAATGGCGTAATAAATTTGAGCTAACTATTGGGTTATTCATTGAAGGCCCACACACACGTTATTGAAAGATCGAAAGATCCATTTTTATGAGTCAACAAAGTCATCCACTACCTAACCCAATCCAACCGTAGTATGCACACTTACAAAATTGACTCTCCATATTTAGTTGAATTAGACTTATTTTGACACGTTTATTAAAAATTTGAATATTGAATATAATAATTTACCGTAAACTATAATTTTAGTAAGTTTGGATAGCATGTCAATTTTATCTATAGTTTTAAAATTGTACAATCAAGTCCTCCAAGAATTTGTAAGAAAAAAGTCTAAGAGATTACTGGATTTAGTCCTTTTCCGTTCCCCTTTCTCGAATTTGGGTGTTAGCACGGTAGAAATTAGAGCTTTTTCACCTCAACGACAACAACCATCGGTTTTTCCACACTCACCCAACACCTTCAGGAATTAAATTCAACTATTTTTTTTTTTCTTCTAGAACTAATTGAAAACACTCCTAAAAAATAAGATTGTTTTTAAATATAGAAAAATGAGTCAAACTATTTATAGATATAGAAATTTTATTGTCTATCACCGATAAATTGCAATAGACAACGATAAAATTCTATCACAATCTATCGCATATAGATAGTGAAATATTTTTATATTTGTAAATAGTTTGATATATTTTTTTTGTTTATAGTAATTTCCCTAAAAAAATAGATAATAATACAAAAGAAACTAATAAGTAAAAAGTAGTATTTATAAGAACTAAAAATAAAATAAGTTCATAGATTTTCGATATAGAAAAATATTTAGAGAAAACCCAAAAATGAAGTGATAGAAAATTTATGGGAAAAGTGAATATATGATTGTAGAGATATTTAGAGAGTGATCCCTCTGCTGTGGACGGATGGCAGCACCCTTGCAAGCACTTGTATATATACCCTCTTGCCACTCCTTAATCTTCTAATGTGGGATAACTTCTCTCTTTTTTCTTATAAAAATATCTTTTTCCTTTTTGCTATGGACCAAAAATCCAAAGTCATTCCTAACAAGTGTTAGACCCATTTCTGAAGAGGAAATTAAAGAAGTAAAGGGGGGTTTGGTTGGGTGTTTATATATATATATATAAAGAGATAAAGTGGAGTTTAAAGCAAAGGTTGATAGGGCTTGGCGTTGCTTTCCCAGCTTTGAAATAATAATAATAATAGTTAATAATGGTGATGAGTGTAGAATGGAGGTTGGTTTCTGTGGTCTGTGTATGTGCTTTGGCGATGATAGGTTTCCACTGCCGCTGCCTTCATGCCGACCAACCTCCTAAAGGTAACCAATTTCTTTAATTCATCTCTCAAACTTCATTATTATTCAATATTATTGTTATTATACTTACCAACATCAAACCTCCTTTACTCTTTCAACACATGTTTCATTCAATAAACTAAAGCTTGGGAGACTGCACGACTGTTCTTATTTGGTCTCAGCAGTTCTTAATTTCACTATCATCTCATGACTAAAAAACTCCTTCACTTTCACTTTTTGTTCATACTTGTTTCTTTTAGTTTCACTGTGGCCCATGACTAAGAAAAAAAATATCAATTTCATCATTTGTTAACTCCGGTCCACGCTTAAACAACTCCTCCACTTCTTGCTGATCTAGTTGTTTCTTTTAATTTTTTTTTTTTAACTTTTAATATTAATATAAAACAAATTGATCATCTTTCATTTTTTTTTTAAAAAAAAAAATATTTTTGCACTTTATCAAACATCATTATTTTCATCTGCAAGTGATTTTGGCAAATCTCTCCCACAATCACATGATTCTTACCAAGTGTTTGGGATAAGGAATAAAGTTGCTTAATCAACACAAAAATTGTTAAATTTGACATTTATTTATTCGTGGGTCCACAATGTAAGAAGTTAACACTACAAGAAAATAAGACTATAGTAGCGGTGCATCAATTAGAAACTGTTGCAATATCTATAGCAACGGTCTTATAATTGCTGACAAAGGTGGTGTTGAGAGCTCTATTGTAGTGACTTTTTAAACTGCGAGAATCAAATATGTAATTTTGCTACAATATCCAAATATATATATATATATATATATATATATATATATATAGCAGCAATTTTCTTGATTTATAGCAACATATATTTCAATTTATAGCAACATTTTCAGTGGTTTATAATAAAGGTTGAAAGCTACATATTGCAACAATATCAAAAAATTGCTATTGGAAATTGCAACATTTTTAAAAGTTTTTTTTGCAACGATTTTGTCCAACATTTCACAACCCTTACCAATTGTTATGTATACATTTTTTTTTTCGAATTAATAAGTCATAAAATTATTATTATTATTATTATTATTATTATTATTATTATTATTATTATTATTATTATGTTCAATGCTATTTATATGAACTTTCTAAAAGGATGCTAATTATGAACTTTTGAAATAAAAAATAAAAGGGGCCGAAGGTTTTATCAATATTGACTGCGGTTCGGCCGGAGATACAATAATCAGACGACGGGAGTTAGTTTATAAATCAGACAAAGATATGATAACAACATGAATGAGGAAGCAAATATTAGGATATGATAATAATAATTGGGATGTACAATATTGGAGCTTGAGAAGCTTTCCAAATGGATCAAGGAATTGCTATCATGTTGAACTAGAATCAGGTCCAAGAAGGGAAAATAATAATAATAGTAATATGAAATATCTGATAAGAGGTTACTTTGTGTATGGAAATTATGATGGCCTAAACTTTCCCCGGCCTACTTTTGACTTATATATTGACCCCAACTTGTGGGGAAGACAAAGAATGAATCACACATATATTGAAGCCATTACTCTCCTTTACCCTTCACAAGATTGATTACATTGATGTGTGTTTTGTTAATACAAATAGTGGAGTGCCTTACATTTCCTCCTTGGAATTACGACCCTTCAACATCTCCCTTTATGGAATCCCATTTCCTACTCATTCTCAACATCTCCAAATCTTTGGACGATACAACATCGGAGGCCCCCTAACAATCATGTAAATCATCTCCATATACCCTTCACCTACGCCCCCACCCTCTCGTTTAATTATGTTTCTATTTCTTATTTCTTTTTTTAAAGAATTAAACACAAGCACACGTTTTGGTTTTCTTATTTATGTTTCTTGTTTTCTCAATTTTTTCTTTTTCTTTTTTTTTAAAAATGTTTGATAACTATTTAGGTTTTGAAAATTAATTCTTTCATCATGTGAGTTTCTTTGTTTTCTTTTCAATTTTCTACTAATGTTTTCAAAAATCAATTTTAAAAAAATGTAATTTCTAAAAACTAAAATGTAGTAAAAAACCACAGTAAAAAAAAAAAAATACAAGTTTAAATTTCAGAAAGCTAAAACATATAATAGAGTTTTGATTTTCTTTTGTTTATAAAAAAGAAAAAAAAAAAAAAAAAAACAAGAAACAGAAACATTACCCAAACGAATTTAATGTTTTTCTTTTATTTTTGTTCATATAATATGCAACTGCAGATACCCAGAAGATGTTAATGATCGTCAATGGGATCCTATCAATTGCAATACATTTGGTTATAACACAACAACCCTACTATCGACTGATGAAGCCGAGACCGACGACGACGAGAGTAATCCATACAAGCTGCCAAAATCGATGCTGCGAACAGCGTGTGAAGCGACGAATTTGAGTATTCCATTGGCGTTAGAATGGACGCCATCGGACGAAGGGAGCTTTCGATATTACTTTTACTTTTGTTTTCATTTTGTAGAGATTGAGAAGAAGGTTAAGGGTGGGCAGTTTAGAGAGATGAGCATTGTGTTTAATGATGTGCACATAATCACAAACTCCATTAAACTACACCTCCCATTTCTCAAACCACTCTCCTTTTGCTCAAATGAATCATATCAAGTTTTACCCAATCAACCCATCAAATTATCAGTTTCTGCTACCTCTTCCTCTACCCTCCCTCCTATCCTTAATGGCGTCGAGATTTTTTATACTAGGGACACTACTCCCAATCCACTCACCTTCTCCCAAGACGGTACGAGTTTCAATTATATATTTAAAAGTTTTTTTAACTACTCTCGTTAATTATTTGAAATTGTCATTACATTTTATCTGATGTGCGTAAAATTAGAATGTGAATACATATTTACTCACGCCTTTTACTGTGTAATTCATGTCCACTTATAATATTATTCAAATCATTTACATTATCAATTTTTTAGAATGGCAATTGTGACATCAATTTACGTGGAATATAATAATTATATTGTAAATGATGTTCAATTTTTATACATTAGTGGTCTTATATAATTAATTAACCATATATGTGTGTGTGTGTATATATATATATATATATATATATATATATATAGTGAAGGCAATAAGGAAGATTAAAGAAGAGTACAAGGTGAGTAGAAATTGGGAAGGTGATCCCTGTGAACCAGTTGAGTTCTCATGGGAGGGTTTGAAGTGCAGCAATGATACCCAGAGTTGGCCCAGAATCATTTCACTGTAAAACAAAATTAAAATTACTAACACATCTCCTTTAATACAAATAATCATCATGTAATTATATTATATTATTTCATTTTTTGGCATGCAGTAACTTGAGCAGCACCAACTTGACTGGACGTATTGCATCTTCCATCTCCAATCTCACTGCAATCAACACCTTGTAACTATATAAAATTTCATATCCACACATTTCAAATATAATTAATTAAGACATCTCTCTTAGCTTCTCAAATGCATGAATTAATCTCACTGCTATTATTGTAGTATTACGATAATTTACCAATTTTATTTATTATTTTTTTTTCTCAGAGATTTATCAAACAATGAATTGGAAGGGGAAGTACCAGAATTCTTGGCGCTATTGCCAAAACTTCAACTTCTGTAAAATAAAACTAATCCCCAAAAAAATCTCTCATCATATACTATATATTATTATTATTATTATCATCATCATTATTATTATATCAATCAACAAAGCATATGTTTTATGACAGTAACTTGAGTGGAAACAATCTCACGGGCATAGTTCCTGATGGTCTTCTCCACAAATATAAAAATGGAAGTTTAGTTTTAAGGTCAGTCTCCATAACCCCCTTTGTTGAGGATCTAAGATCTCACAATCTTTATAATTAATTAGATGATATATAAGTTGTCATTCTAAAATAAATCTTTTTATTGAAAATGTAGATCAGGGAGTAATTTTAACATTTTTTTTTATGAATGATCCTCTTCTTGATTCAGTGTGGAAGGGAATGAGGAACTGTGTTGGTCACCACCATGCAACCATAAAAATAAAAAGAAAAAGAAAAAGTTGGCAATTTCTATTCCTATTCTCTGCTCTGTGGTTGTGGCCCCTCTTCTTTTCCTTGCAATCCTCTTGGGACTTATAATAACCTATACAAGAAAATCCAAAGGTATTAACTTCTTTCATTATTCTTCAAAAAACTGCTCCTGCTGAGAATTTGATTCTTCTTTATTTCCTTAATTAGACAAATCACTTGAATCAAACCATGGAGGATCATTAAAAATGAAGAACAGACACTACAGTTATTTAGAGGTTATGAGTATTACTGATAACTTTGGAGTGGTTATTGGAGAAGGAGGATTTGGAAAAGTTTATTTAGGTGCTTTAAAAGACAAAACTCCTGTTGCAGTCAAGCTGCTTTCACAATCATCCCAACAAGGCTACAAAGAATTTCGAGCCGAGGTGCTTTCCTATGTCGTTTGAGGCCTATCTGGAATGACTTCATATATCCCTTTTTTTTAAAACACTTAGAAAGTCATTTTAAACTAATGCTGAAAATTATATATGAAGGTACAACTCTTGATAGTTGTTCACCATCGCAACTTGGTTACTCTTCTTGGATACTGTGATGAATGCAGTCACAAGGCCCTCATTTATGAATACATGCCTAACGGCAATTTACAACAATATTTATTAGGTACACTCGTTTCTTTTACTTTCTATAATATTTAATTTTCGGACATTTAATAGGCTCTCTTAATAACTAGATTTCTTTATTTTTTAAAATTAAACTTATAAAACACTACTACTTCCATTCCATTCCATTCCATTCATTGATTTCAAAATCTTAGAAAATTAGAAAACCATGACTAAGAAATTATGCGAAACAAATACAATTTTCACAAATCAAATGAGTTACCAAATGGGAGCATACGTTGTGCATTGTTTCAATAAAGACATTTTCGTTATTTAATCATATACCTATGATCTTCTAACCCTACTTATTCTTACTAATTAGCTTAGTAATTATATATGCATGTCTTCTATGTAGACACAAAACATAACACTCATAGTTGGACGGAAAGACTCCAAATTGCAGTGGATGCAGCACATGGTTTGTTAAATATTACAAAATTAAATATTTGTTATCTTCTATATCTTCCTTCCCCAATTTGGGATTTAATTAAGTTTATAATCTTATTTTATGTGCATATACTATATAGGATTGGAGTATCTACACAATGGTTGCAAACCCCCAATTATCCATAGAGATTTGAAACCTGCCAACATACTATTAGACAACACAATGCATGCAAAGATAGGCGATTTTAGATTGTCTAGAACGGATGATCAATCTCAATATTCAACTCATCTTGCTGGTACACTTGGATATTTTGATCCTCAGTAAGTAAAAATGCTACAGGACTAGACCTAGATAATGATATTGATATGATGATGTTATATATATCTATGATAATCACTTCCGTTCTTTAATTTATAACCTTATAACCAATGTGGGACTTAATTAGCTTTGTTTGCTCTCTTAACATTAACTTTTAACTCGATATCATTTAACCTATTTTTATAATTTTTGCTTTATACACAGAAATCAAAATTATGTAAATAAGCAGAGTGATGTGTATAGTTTTGGAATTATATTGCTCGAGTTGATCACTGGAAAACCTGCAATAAAAAGAGGTTCGTTGTGGTCGACGTCTGAAGGGAATTTTCACATACTAAAATGGGTGCAATGAATGATGAAAAGTAGAGGAGACATCCAAAAGATTGTTGATTCAAGATTAGGAGGAGAGTTCAACCAAAACTCAGCATGGAAAATGATAGAACTTGCGATGTCATGTACACAACCAACTGCACTGGAGAGACCAGACATGAGACATGTTTTTGGAGAGCTCA